>JAOPUB010052138.1:0-14893 GCA_027564055.1 Neptis clinioides
CTGAGTCTCCCCGCCAAAGATGCTAAATGGGAGTTCCACTGGAGCTTTGAGTCTAATGTAATTCCCAAAAAGGTTGTTGAATCAGCTATATCTTATTTTTCTTATTGATTAACGGTTTTCATGTCGTGATATTTTCTACTTGGCAATTTAATAATTAATACATGATCTTCTTTAGATGCCCTCTCAACAAATGGATTCGTTATTTTCTATTGTAATCGGAAAGATACTTAATCATGTGCCATTAAAATACTGTTCATTCTAATGAACGGGTTATAATTGGTTTCATATAATAAGCATGTATAACGTATACAAACACCGGAAATTTGTGTTCAGAGTGAGAAATTAAATATTAATTCATCTTAATGTTTGTAGTCTAAATTGAAATAACATTTTGATAAAATTTTTAATAATTAGTAAATATTAAGGTAATCTTTTCACATGTCATTTAATTTGCAGGAAATAATAATTTTCTTGACACTTTCTTATGACTACATCAATATACTACAACTTTGAGAAGCCAATTATAGATTTACTGTAATTTCCTGAAAGAATCCAGAGTTTTCGTTGTAATTTATTTAAATTATATTGAATTGGCATTCCAAAAGTTCCAACAATTGGTTTCAATTATAAGAAAAAGTGAGAAATGTTCAAAAATCGGTGTCAACAACAGTACTCAGATCGGAAATTACAAATTACACTATCAGATACTGTCAGCAGTATACACTTGAAGATTAATTAGTAGTAATACTAGCCGACCCCTGCTTCGCACGAGTACAATATACCACTTATAATACTTAGATATATCAAAAAACATTTAATTCTGAATATATTGTTGCTTAATAAATATATTTAGGCACTTATGAAAGTTAACATATTTTATCATTATCCCGCGGGATCTCTGAATTTCTCCGGGATAACATGTTAATCCAGGTTATAAGCTATATGTGTGCCAAACAGAGAAATCCGTTCAGTCTTTTACACATCCTCAATATTATATAAAGAGGAGATATGTTTGTTTGTTGTGAACATTCTAAGAAACTACAGAACCGATTTTGAAAATTCTTTAGCCGATCAGGAGCTACGTACTTTCCGAATCATATAGGCTATCTGGTGTTGCCAAACTTATAATAATTAAAACAACAATTGTGTTGTCTGAGAGTAATAAACCAATTTTGATAATTTTTTCAACGACAGAAAACTACATTATACCCGCGTGATATGGGCGATGCAGTGTTGCCATACTTTGAAATACATGAGTGATTGCCATTTTGTTCCTATTGCGCCAATTTTGAAAAAAAAAACTCTCTGATCTGAAGCTACACCATTCCCGCGTGAAACCGGTGATACATACAGTATTGCCATTCTTAGAAATCAATAAATCATCGCCATTTTGTTCCTATGCATTAAACTTAAAAATTCTTTCTCTGATTAGAATCGGCAACACTCCAGCCATACTTTGAAATCATATCGAGCTGATTTGTTTGAATGCTTTTAAATACCCTAAACGAAGCGAGGGCTGTTCGGCTAGTAAAATATACAAAGGAAAGAAGTGTTTCAGAACGATTTATGTAAACTAAATCGAGTTTTGCTCTGTAAATGAGATAAAAATAGCTTACGTTTCATCTCTTTATGACATTAGGGGTTATGGGTGTACAAACAATACGGGCGGGAAGAGAAAATGTTTTGCCAATTGATATTCAGTTTAAATATATTTTAACGACTTAAGGTTTGCATAAATATGGTGACTAAAAATAAACTTCTAAGCTTATTTCTCCTTGTATTCTTAATCATTTTATATATTACATTAGAATGAAACATATTTTTTTTAAATTCAACCTACTTCCAATTCTAGAAAAATTCCAACAATTTTAATATTTCATCCAAGAATTTATCTATAAATCACTACAGAAAATACCTTTACCATTGATTCAAAGTTATCTAATTTATAAGAAAAATTTGCTATAATTCGTTGCCACTTTATTTATATTTATAGGTATTTTGTACTCTTTTTTGAAGTTCAGGTTTAAATTAAATTATATCTGAATTATTTTTCCTCAATTATTAGCCGAAGAGACAACGCTATCTTCTTAAATACAAAAAAGTGTCTATTTATTCAGGGTTCAGTCAGATTCACAGCTTAGCTTGGGAAAATGAAGGTACCAATTCTCCCAGTTTCTTTTTATAGATGTTTTTGACTTAACTAGATATATTAATGGTAGTAAAACGATCATTTTTTATACCAATTTAAGAAATTTCTAATAGCCCAGATTCTGTAAGTTCATTGCACTGCTATTTATATGTTACTATTTTCTGGAGAACGTAACTAGACGTGAATCTAGTTCACAGTCATGGATATAAACGGATATTTTATATTCCCCATCTATTAAAAAGATAAATGACTAGAGGTAAGCTAAATTATTTACCAAATCAAATTGTCTGCTATACCAAGCGATTTTTATGAATAACTGAATATTTATAAGAAAGTGAAGGAAAAATTCGACCATTCACCCATCTCCAAAATTTCCTCATCGTTTGCTTTCAAATTTTATGCTCGTGTTTGTTATTCTGTTTTTTTTAAACAACGCCGACTTTTGTCGAATATGCTTTTCTTTTTACTCCGTTCAAAAAGGGTAAGTAATGTCAAGTGACTGACTGGCGCTAAAAAGATATTAAACATTATATTATATTTTTATACAGATTTTAAAAAGTCATGTTTTATAAAGTAAAAATAACTATGGTTACCATAGAAAGGTAAGAATTGTATAAAATTAATTCCACCTAAACGATACATAAACTGTATGGATCTTTAATACGATATGAATAAAATATCTAGACAAGAATATTTTAAAATAATAGCAGATGCTCAAATATTTATTCACAAACGATACTTACGTTCACATTATAATGTATGTTTAATATATAAGGGTTTATGCGAACAATATCTTTCCTTAGGAAAACATTACCCGTGCACTTCAAGGCATAATAAATTCTTTTTAGAACTAAACTAACAACATTCTTGTTTTAGTAAGTAGTGACTAGCGTTTTCTGTACGTGTTTTAGATTCTTCAACTCTACGAAGCTACGAAGGAATAATATAATCTCACAGCTTATCAAGTATTAAACTAACAATACCATTCTTCTAAAAATCTTGGAAGTCAAATTTATTATACTTTGTAGTGTCGCATAGAAAAAAATTTATATGTTTACGTAATTTCGAGGATATTGGTATCTTGGCGCTGATGTCATGTGGTGGATACCCTGAACCACTGAACTACTGACGCTTCAATTGTTGTTTGTAATTACTCATTACATTCCAAATAACTTATAAACAACTTTTTAACTAAGCCGCCATTTTGTGACGTGTCAAAATTCCTTTTTTAAATAATTTTAAGTTAGAGGTTTAAATAACTCCGTTAATTCGTATCGAGTTACACAAAACAATTGAGCTTACAATGGGGCATTTGACAAGTTTTTCAAACTATTTATGAATTTAAATTCATCTTCATTAATAAAAAAAGCGTTTGTTTTTGAAATGGCATCGTGTGTGACGTCAGAAGCAAAGAGACAAAGTAAAATGACGTTTGTAAACTGCAAAAGAATTGAAATTCATCGATTTTCTATTTATTAACTGGATATAATGATGAATTTGAATATTGCGTAGGGCCAAAATGTAAAAATACATCTATAATAATTATCTGGCCTTAGAAACAAAAGCAATGTAAAAACAAAAGAAATTTTCATCATCATATCTTAAAATTAAATTTTGTAATTCGAGTTGAATATTTATGTTAGAAGATACAATATTTATGAAAATCTTTTTTTAAATTCGCTCTAATATCAAATACCTATAACACCTAGAAAATAGGAATTACACTTAATTAAGGAATACTCTTGCATATGACGTCTCTGATCACAGGGCGTTTACTGTCACAGATAAAGTTAAAAAAAATATCATATTATTATTTCATGAAATCTTCAAAAAATAAACATATTTCTGTATAAATTAAAGTGAAATGTGTTATTTTCCTCTATTTTCTGATAGAATAACCACAATTTGAGGTATATTTTTAATGTCGAATTGCTTTATTAAAATTGAATGGCTTAATGGTTATGAATATTATTAATTTTTACAATAACCCGATCAACAGTCATAATCTTCGCTTTGCATCCTCTTTGGTCATGATTACAAACCCACCTGGCTTTAGTTCCCTTACACCCAGAACCTCTCCGGAATCTGTAATTGCCTATTTGTATCACAAGGTTACCTAAGCGCGTTGGAAGGAATTGCGCTACTGAAAAAGTAAAAACAAACATAATTAGCCAAACTAAACGTTTTTACGGTTCTACGATATTCAAAAGAAGTAGACATTAAAAAAGAATTTATTTTGCTATTATTCAAGGTTATAGTAGTAAGTTTAAGAATAAAAGTTTTTAAGCTACGTACATTTATCAAGATCGTATCACCATAGTGTTTGATAATAGCAAAATAGATTTTTTTTTAAAAGGCAAGTGTCAAAAAAATGGCTGAGGTAACGTTAATATTATACGTACAAGGATAACAAAGGTTGAAAAAATATTCTATTTTAATAGATTATTTTACAAAGCAACTGATAAAACGGAAAGAAGATTTAGACATCACATTTATTTATTTAATAAAGCGCCAGTAGCTCAGTGGTTCAGGCGTTGGACTCATGATCAACACGATAGATAAGTCGTAAGTACAAATCCAGTCATAGAACTACTGACGTAGCCTACCCCTAACACAAGTATTTATCTTAGTAGGAGGTGAGAACAGGAATACTAGTAGTTTGTATTCCAAATTGCTTGTAATCTTATCTTAAAAAAAATAATAACTGAAAACTAATTCTGTACTGTAAAATCTGATACAGATTCTGGTAATCAATACACTAACACATTAACCTTAGTTCTTAATAAAATTCAATGGTTGTGTTCGTTATTAATCTTCACAATTTCAGTACCAATCGTCATGATTTTTGCCTTGCATCGTTTATGTTCTTGGTTACAAACCCATCTAGTTTTAGGACCGGTACTCCCTGAACCTTTTCGAAATATATAGGTACCTATTTGTATCACAATAGCACCGGAACGAGTTCTAGTAAACAGTGGTTCTGAAAAAATCAAATTCAAAATCAAATCAGACAAGTCAAATAATGGTAAACATTGATCTAATGACTCAACTTAAGCTAAACCAAACAAACTAGTTTTAGGAGTTTGTTAAATCGGTCTTTCTTTTTTTAAAAGATTTTTTGAATTTACATGATAATAGTTTAAATTCGTGCCAAATGGTAATAAAAAATTTAGGAAAAATGATACCAATTATTTTATTTAAAGACTTTCAAGCCCAAGAGGTAAACATGTAACTTAAAAATTACGCTACATTGAAACTTTGATGGGTTATTAGATTGAAAATGCTATTCTAATTTACTTTTTATTCAATAAAATGTGAAATTAAACAAAAAAAGTATCGAGTGTTCAAAAATCTTATAGAATTTTATGAGGATCACATGATGGATTTAATCCTTTTCTTTTAATTCTTGCCATTCCTATTCTTCTTTTTATGGGAGGATGATTATGATCGTTTTGCCACCTAACAATTTTTTCATCAATCGTTACCAATTTTGCCTTGCATCCGACATGATCCATATTGCATATCCACCGAATCTGCGGACCTGTCCTTTTGCCTGATACTCTAAATTTATAATCGTTCAACAGGATCACAGTATTTCCATGTTTTGATTTTATAAAGATTGGTTGATCTAAAACAAATAGTATTTTATTAAAGTATATTTGAATTTCATTTGTCTACATTGTTCAATAAGTATAATAGGAAAAAGGAATAGATCCAATGGATAAAAGGATACTAATTAATAACATGTAACGGACAGCTAACACTTTATTGTTACATACAATATTTAAATTTTAGAACTTTATAGACATCTCTTACAATCTAAATATAACATAATGTATTATAGATACAGTTTTGTACCCTGAATGTAATTATTTACTGTTACATACTTTAAGCTAAATCCGAAACATTTGACAAAGGCCATAATAAGGGATGACAAGCAGTGTCTTTTTAAAAACATCTTTATTTTAGGAACCTATAAGGCTCTTATTTTTTTCATTATTTAAGCATTTATCGATTCCTAATACACATTTAAAATTTATGTTAATCGATTTAGAATTTTCTAAGAAACAAATAATTTTCTATTTTACTTATTTTTGAGAAAATGGTAATACATAGATATCTGAAAATTACAGCATCATTGTATCATATTAGTGCCAAAATTCACAGAAATTATAATAAAAATATTCGGGCCTTTATCATGATACACTCTCGGAAGGCGAGTAATAACTTTGTCTTCTTTGGTCAACAATAAACCTTTTAAAGCAAAATCTAAGACATCGGTGTAATCTTCTTCTAATTTTTTGGTAAATATATTTTTACCCTACACAAGTTTTTTTTAATTCCAATAAAACACAGAACTAGAAAACTTTTTCTTGAAATTAAAACTTTAAAGTATGCATAAAAATAAACAACTTTGTACTACACATCATTAATGGTTATGTTCATTAAAAGAAGCCACGATTTGATCATTTATCGTTAATAACTTCGCCTTACAGCCCTTGTAGTCGTAATTGCAGACCCATCGAAGCTTAATGCCCTTACTTCGCCCTCCTTTTCTGAATCTGTACTTGCCTACTTGGATGACACGATTGCCACATTTTGATAATAAAAACAGAGCATCTGTAACAAAATTAAATATTAGTGCCAATTGAGTTAAAAAATGTGAGGTTGTTGCTAAGATTTAACACGAATTTTCAAAATAATTTTACCGTGACCCCACATTGGTGTCACTGTACAGTATATGTATAAGATTACCTTTTTAATAATTGACGAAGACATGCGTCATTTTTTACCTGTGTAAAAACATATTACCTATGGTATGTGTGCAAAAACAATAACTATTTGATAGACCATTAGCACTTTTTTCTTATTAAAATGAATTATTTTGAGTTTGATTTTAAAAATGAAGATCTCTTTTTAATAATATAAAAAGTAAATGACTATAACATATAAATTATTCAAATATATATATAAATTCTATGTGTATATGAAATAAAACTTTAGAAGGACTTAGAATTTTTTTTTATTCTACTAAAAAAATGTAAGTTGAAAATATACAAAAGAAAAAAAAAACCTTTTTTATACGAAATACACTAAATTATTCTGTTCCTAAACTATTTTATATTAGTTTTTTACTATAAAACAATGATTTTCAGTATGCCATGGAGTAAGAGTCATCAATTCCAAGGGATCCATGTGACCAAAAGTAGGAATAGCCGTTCTTCCTACTTTCTTTAAGTTTATTTGGTATTAATTTTGTACTTTAATGGTTATGATTGTTATCACAGTACACAATTTCATTGTCAATAGTATATATCTTTGCTCTGCATCCTTTGCCATCCGAATTACATATATACTTCACTTTAGCCCGGTTCTTGCTGCCACTCCACATCCTAAACTTGTTAGGTCCTATTTGTATCATTGGGTTGC
Source organism: Neptis clinioides (assembly GCA_027564055.1). NCBI lineage: Eukaryota > Metazoa > Arthropoda > Insecta > Lepidoptera > Nymphalidae > Neptis > Neptis clinioides. The sequence continues at coordinate 7,580 of JAOPUB010052138.1, forward strand.
CAACACGAGATTTTATATATGTTATTTCTGTAATAAAAAAAAGATTAAGTACAGCCTCGCCTGAGTATTGAAAAAATCAAACTACTTCTTAGTCCAAATTCCCCCTCAAATTTTATTTTATGAAAATACTTGACAATTATTAATTTCTTAATTTATATTTCAGTATTTATTATACTAGTCTTATCTTAATTCAATTTGTGATTAAAAAAAATATAAAAATTTTGATTTCTTCCTAATTTATACGGTTTTATTATAAAATAAAGTTTATCTATAAAATATGGTTTAAACTTTATGTAAAATGTCATACAAAAAGTGGTCATTTTTTTTAAGACTACCAGCAGTTTGGATTGCAAATTACTAGTATTCTTGTTCACCCCTCCAAGTAATCTGGAATGCTTGTGTTAGGAGTGGGCCACGTCAGTAGTCCAGTGACTGGGATTTGAACTCACGAGTCTCGACCTATCGATTGTGATCGTAAGTCCAACGCCTCCATAGTGAGTTTAAAATCCAAGTTTTTAGATAAACCATGCTTTAGAGATAATTCATGTTTTGTAATAAGAATGAGTGTGTTAAATTTTTTTTAAACACGGGTTACCATAAAGTAACATCTACTTCGAATATCGAATTAACTTGTATATAGTTTACAATATATTTAATTAATAATAAAAGATTTTTCAAAACGAATTTATTATTTATTTAATAATCAAAATCAATGATTATGGTCATTTGAGATAAACACGATTTCGTCCTCATAAGTAATTATTTTTGCTCTACATCCCTTGTGGTCTTTAGTGCAGATCCATCTAGTTCTGACGCCTTTACTTCCACTCCATCGATTAAACCTGTAGGAACCGATCTGGATGGCAGGATTCCCAAAGCGACTTCTTACAAATATAGCCACTGTAACACAATAATATATTCTTAATATCTACAACGTTCCGTAGACTAATTGACAGGCAAACGCTCAGATGCAGTTTGTATCAATTTATAAGATTTAATGTTTAATTTCACTGTAAAACTTGTAACAAAACCAACTGAACTGAAATTGATGTCGTCAATTTTCAAATTGGCAACACTTAGTTAATTGCTTACTAATAATAAAGTATCTAATGCTAATCTCGAGGACAAAGCATTAGTATAATAATTATAACATATTTTACGAACATTATGAAACATAAACAGAAAATTCAGTTTCCTTTGTTATATTTTATATTTGTTATTTGTTTACAATACCCTACGAATGACATTTTTTAACCCTTAACCTTAATGGTTATGTCCATCAGCACATTTCTCAATAATCCCTTCATAATCAGTCCAAATTTTTGCTCGACAACCTTCATTATTTTTATTGCAGATCCATTTTATCCTCAAACCTGAACTGCCAGACCATCTCCTATATTTATATCTGCCTATCTGTAGAACAGGGTTACCATTTCGCGACAATACAAAAACTGCTTCTGAAACTTTACAAATATTATTAATTTTAAATTTTCTTGAACCTTCTTAATAAATGTTTGATATTAAAAGATTTTTATTATAAAAGTTGATCTAGATGCCAAAATGGATGGATAAGCCATTTTAAGGGAAAGATCTTAATACAAGAAAATACTGCCAAATAGTGTAATGTATGTAGCATTCGGTATATGTATATTTTTCACTTCTTTCATAAAAAACTTATATTAAAATGTATATTTACAATATAATTGGCGTTCACGAAAATTATTTAGATGTTACCGAAATGACCGTAGTGTTTTGAACATTGGCGGCATTGTTTTCTATAGTTATAGGTTCAGTAATCAAAGTTAGCTCTCGAAATAAAACCTAATAAACAATCTTCCATTAAAAAAATAATTAAAACGAGATGAATAATACAAATAGGTAATAAAAATATTTAATTTTTTGTTATTTAATATAAAAAAAATTTTAACTTTGCAAATATTTTAATATTAATGAAATAATAATTTATTGTCTTTCTATCCCTTTGTCCACCTTATTCTTTAGTTAATTTATTTAAATATTTTTCCTCTTTACAGTTTTACGAGCTTTACCTCTATTTTTTTCTATGTTTCTACAAACTCTATTGTGTGATACTGAACGAAGATTAGATATGATTTCATTTTCCGAATCGGAAGAGTTATTACTAATGTTTGCTAAAGAATTCACTTTAATCCTTATATTTTTGAAAATGTCCTCCGTTGTTTTCTTAGTTTCCAGTTCGGCCTTTTTCCTGTGGTAATATTCTCTGTCTTTTGCTCTCTTTATTTCCCATTGTTCCGGAGACATTTTACTTAAAAACTTTCGTTTTCTTGCATTAGCTTGCTCTCGTTGTCTAATATAGGCAGCACTATTCTTTTTCATTTTCTTTTTCAAAGTTTTCCTTTTTCTTTTCTTAATATTACACACGATCTCCCGATTTAGTTCTGAAAAGTTAGAATAAAAAGTTATGTAGAATGATTGATGCGCTATGCATCGATCGAAATTGGATTGATTGATTTCAGCAAGGACTTAGTTCGAGACCGTTCCCGGAATTGTGTCATTATTATATATTAATTATTAAATATTATTTTTGTACAATTTTTTATTTGGTTTAAAAAAGTAAAAAAAAACTTTTTGAAATATTTAGTATTATATTTATCACCAACATAAAACTATCATGTGTTTTAACTTATGATTTTTATTTAAAATTCTGGTAGCTAATTAATAAATTAAACAGTCTAATCTAGTCTAAGGTGGAGACTTCAAGTACAAATAAAAGATAAAGTAGAACAGCATTAATTGCTAGTATCACAGTCTGGATAAAATCAGATACAGACAAACAAACTCTAACATAACTTTCTTATACTTTTTTGATCGATTTATTAACTTATACAATCACCTATATAAAATAATATGGACTTAAAATCAACGGTTAAGTATCTGAAGCAAAACAAATATCCACAAAAGACATAATTGACAACATTTCACATCTTTAACATATATTATTATGTTGTATGAAATTAGAATAAAAATAAATGGACCCGTATTTTTTAACTTTTTCAAAATGTGAGCCCGGTAATGGTTAAAATCTATTTTGAAATTTAATGTATTCTAAAGAGACTTAAACGCCAAATGTCGTCCTATATGCGATTCAATAACAATATGTCTTTGCTTAACAAACAGGCAAAGGCATTATTTTAAAACGCTGTATATGTGATATCATCACATGTATTTTAGTTTTTATTTTTTTTTTTCAGAAACGAAGGAATTAAATTTTTTACACCAAATTTTTTTTTTTATTTTTTGTCATATAATATATTTATTTATGCAGATTCGGACACTTTGTCATAATATTTGAAGGAAGATCCAAAATAATTTGTAAGTCCATATACTATGACTATTAATGATTATGTTCATGGCAGAATTTAATGATGACGTCGTGAAGTGTGATGATAGTGGCTCGACATCCATAACAGGCTTTAACACAGACCCATCTCCCTCTAGCTCCTTTACTCCCACTCCACTTGTTATATCTATAATACCCAATCTGAATGACTGGTTTTCCAAATCTTGACGTAGTGAAAATTGCCTCTTTAGCTGATAAACCTGAAATTATATATTTACAATAAAAACATCTTGATATTGTTCAACATCAATAAACAGATTGATAAAATAATTTAACAAAAAAAACATAGATTAAATATAGTAATAATTTATTTTTACCATAAGGCTTAAATAAATGCACATTTAGTTGCAAGCACTAAAATTCTTCTTTTACTCTACTTTCTATATCTTACTTTGCCTTTATCTTATTATTTATCTTATTATTGATTATTACTATACTCTGTGTGTAGGGGCCGTCCATTAATCACGTCAGGCCTGAAAGGGGGGAGAGGTTTGAAAAAAAATCACGAAATGTCACTGGGGGGGTGTAGTAAAATATCACGTGAATTTATTTTTTCATTATTATTTCAAATGCGCAATTCAAAAAGCGGCATGGAGATATTTTTGTCATGGTCCTTAATTTCAGAATAAAATAAGGTTATAGGTACTTACTTTATGCCTGTATTCAAGATAGATAAAATCCAAAAAAAGAAAATAAATAAATTTGTAGATACTAAGAATATACGTGAAGTTAGGGATTAATTTTAAACCGCACCAAGTTTCACCAAGGGGGGCGAGAGGGTTAAACATGCTTTAGAGAGATCACGTGATTAATGGACGGCCCCATAGTAATAGTCAATAATGTTTACAAAACTGAAGCTGCTCTTCATCGCCTATTTATTTACATATCACGTGATAATATAATAATTAATAATACGTACCACATTTAGTTATATAACATTACACAAATGCTTATTTTAGTTGTATAAATAAAATAAATAACTTAGGTATGGCGATTTTTATTTAGTTGACCCAAGATACACACAAAGATGAGTCATATATTACTTAAAAGCACTCATACAATCTCATTTATCTCATCAATCATTCATTCAGGATCTGCTGCTATTGTTGTTTGCTATTTGGGCACATGTAAAGAAAAACTGACAATAAATACTTAAATACACAGAGCTAGTAAAAAAAATTATCTAGTACAAATAATTCGAGAATCCCAATTGTCTGTCTGAGATTAATAAAGCTAGTAATAATATGTTATATACGCTGTCTATTTTTTTAAGGATATGTAATAAAAATAACCTAGATGACCTGCGTCCTATCTAATAAAATTAATCGAAAACAGCCTTTCATTAATACTTATGCGTAAAATAGGAGTTTAAAATAAATATAAAAATATCACATTCATTAACATACATTATTGAATTCCAAGAGTATATTGTATCTAGTACAAAACGCTTTTTCTTACCCAATCAAGTAAGCTAGTTCTTTCGAGGGTAAGAAAAACTATTCTATACTTGGGTTTTGTACTACCTAAAACTGGATACAACAATGGAATCGCATTAAAAAAATCGCTATGTTCTGTTTGATTTCCCTCCACATGATTAGTATAATTTTCAATATTTTATAATTTTTTCAGTAAATCTACAAATTTCAATATATGAGTACCTACTTCTAATGAATAAACTCTTAAATATAATAGCATGCCAAAACGTTTTTAAAAAAAGAATTTAGTAATAATCATAATTTTTGAGTTATAATACAATATGTCATAATGTTAACATAAAAAATCACAAATGAGTATGAAAGTTTTTTGCACGAACGATGATGTTGTTTATTGTTGTGACAGTTGCACGACAACCAGACTGATTCTTGACACAAGTCCACCTAATATATGGAGCCTTACTATAACTCCATCTATTATATCTGTATTTACCAACAACCATGACCGGGTTGCCGAACCGCGTTGTCTCAAATCTCACTGCAAACAAACCATATACATTATTTATAATTTTAACACTAAAGCCTGACTGTCTTAAATTTATCAAGCATCAAAAGCACTTAAAATAAACAAGTCGTAATGAATATACGAGTATTTATTTAAAATGAGTATGTTCACCTTTTGCAGCAACAATTTCATTATCTAAAGTTATTATAGTAGCTCTACAACCAAATCTATACTGTCCAGCATATCTCCAAATAAAGTGTGGTCCTTTACAGTCACTTCGCCTGTTAAACCTTTGCCCATTCCATATTAGTACTGGCTTCCCATACCTTGACACGGTAAAAACTGCGCCTGAAATACACGTCCTCCCGTTAAATAAGACTCTTTGAAGTAGAAGGAAAAAGAAAGTCTATCAGCAACCAAACCTAAAACAAATCAAAAAAATCAAAGAGAAAGACATAAAATGATAAGTAAGCTCTGACTCTTCATAATGATCCGTTTCACCACTATATACTAAATAATCTACAACTCTCTTTCCCTCCCTCACTTCATTCTCTCTTTCTTTTCTTTCTTCTCTACGAGAAGAGGAAGGAGCTTTGGTAGAAAAAGAAAGGTAGTTTATATATATTTTTAAGTACGTGGGTGGGATGAAAAGTTTCCGACCGAAGATAGAAGACATTTCTTCATTATTTATTTTTTATCTTTCAACATAGTGTTCTTGTAGCTCTACACACTTCTCCCAGCGATGCTCCCTTTTTTGTAACCCTTGAAAATACTCGGCATTTTTCTCTGCATATTCATTGTTTACGAATGTGATGGTCTCTTCATTTGATGAAAATCGTTGTCCTCCAAGCGCTATTTTTAGATGAGCAACAAAACGAAAAAAGGGCTGTAACTTTGGTGTGTCAACAGATAAACAATGAAATTCGCAAGTTTTTTATATTATGTCAGTGCTGCTATCTTTATATTGAGATCAGAAACTTTTCAGATCACCCTAGCATTCAATTATTGATTTCATGATTTTTTTGTATGTAAAACTTGTAAAGCTTTACCATATTTTTCCAACGTATGTTTAACAGAACATCTTTAAAAATAAAAATCAAAACAGTACATATATTAATGATTGTGAGATCCTTTAATTGCAATTATTTCGTATTCCGCAGTAACCACACTAGCTTTGCAACCACAGCTTTTAACTCTACTACAGCTCCAAGTACCATGTGACCTCTTCCCACCATTTCGCACATTAAACCTGTATCCATTTAATATCATAACTGGGTTGCCAAATCTGGAAGTCGTATAGTAAAATTCTGAAAAACAATAACTTTTCTAAAGCTCATCTCAACACAAAATGACTTAATAGCAAAAATTTCAAAATAGTATTTGCTTGTCGTAATATTTTACACATATTAAGTACAGATAAAATTAACGCCATCTATCATAACTTATGCAAACTAAATGAATAAAACATTGAAGAGATAGTTGAACATCGAGTATAATGACAGTGAGTCAAGCCTCAATGGAAACTATCACTTTAATAAAAAAATCTGTAATATCTAAACAAGCAACTAATTCAATACAATACTACATGTTTCTTTTTATTATATTTTTTTAATTTGCCATTTTTAATTGTGTGATTTTTTGTAAATTAAAAATTTTCAAGCTTGTAGTAAGTTTAATTAATTCAATTTATCAATCAATTTCTCATGTCAATACACACCCTAAAGATGAAAAAAAGGTTCTATAATCCCCTACTATTACTTAATTCATCTAAGACGATAGCATGTCAATAATATTTAATGATTGTGAGATCCCGTAATAGAAATAATGACCATATCCATAGTAACAATAGTAGCTGTGCATCCAAATCTTACTCGATTACATTTCCAAAGTCCGCGTGGTCTCAAACCAGGCACACCTCGTATATTGAATCTGGAACCCCGGAGCACTATCACTGGTCTACCGTATCTGGATAAAGTAAAAACTGCTTCTGGAAT
>JAOPUB010052240.1:0-14887 GCA_027564055.1 Neptis clinioides
GGTAACCTGCACTCCTGAGAGTTCACTAAAGTTTTCAAAGGTGTGTGAAGTCTGCCAACCCGCACTGGGCCAGTGTCGTGAAAAATGGCCTAACTCCCCTCCCCATTCTGAGGAGGAACCCGTCTCAACAGAAGGCCATCGAAGGGTTGTGATGATGATGAACTTTTAAAAACTATATTTCTTTAAGGAATTTTCTTGACATTTAGAAATAAAACAATGAGAATATTTTGTGCTCTTTATTCAATTTTTAACAGTTATAATAAGTTTTATTTCAGTCGTTAGTTGTTATTGAAAAAAAATCTGGTTACAGATTTCATTGACCTTACACTTCGATTTGCATGCAATTTAATACTAGTCGAGGTGACACTCATACAAAATAAGTATCATATCAACCTGAGTTTATACTTTTAAGTTTAGTACATTATCTTATTGTTATGTTAAAATTAATAGGTCTTAATCTTCATTCATTTCCCCTTTTATTTATACCTTAATATTCCCCGAAATTTCTACGAGTTTAAACGTCTTTGGATACGCGTAACAATGATGTTAGACCAAGAGCCCGTGATGATCAGTTTTTGTGATTTTATACAACCCGAAATTTCTCTATGTATGCCACAAAAATATGAGATAAAGACGATCTCCAACTATGAAGTTTGAATTTTTAAAGATCTTTGTCTACCAAGGTATAAAAAATATCCAAGTTTTCTAATTACTGAGAAAACCTCTTTTGATAGTTCTTCGAGTAACATACACAATTATTGGTAACATATATCGATGCCCCCACTGAATAAAACCTTAATCGGTAAACACAAATTTTCCAGGAAAAATAAAAAACATAAACTTCTTTATATTTCGCAAATTAACACCGAAACATACGCCAATTTTTCTACCTAACTAATTAATACATTTATTATAATTTACTTAATTTATTTAAGAAGAAAATTGATATCGAAAATATTACCGCAGAATATTTCAGATTTTACTTACGGTATTACCGTTGTATTCTAGGTAACTTTTATCTAACGACACTATTGCTCTCAATGTATGCGTCTGTATTCGCTAATATTTGAGATAATAAACCTCTATTCATAAAAGAAAAGTACCATTTTATTTCTGTAATTTTATATAATTTAACAATTCTACAATTTCTTAAAGTTTATTTGGGAAATAAGTTAAAAGAATTGTAACAAATAAAACCAAAACAATAGGCTCTATAGGCAAACGCTGTTGCCGGAATTGACTTTAGTTAATATCTCACACGAAGAAAACGGTACTGGATTGATACTGAATTTTAAATCCAAGCTCTTTTTGATAATGAGGTATTACACCTTTATTCGCGTAAGAATTATTTTATGCAATTCCGTTGAATAAAAAATTTGAAAAAAACTTAGTAGATGTAATCGTGTATGTAGTTTACAATAATACAATAACAAGAAATTGCAGTAAAATGACTTTACGGTCTTATTCCGTGAGGACATCGATATAATTGATTAATATTAATTAACTGGACGTCTGATAGACCATTGCCACTGTATGTACTGTCTGACAAAAAATATATAAAAACTGAATTCTATACTTAAACTAATTTTTCTGATACAAACTTAATAGTTAACGATTGTTTTAGTCTTTATACCCAGATAATTTTCCGGCTTTATAAAATAACATAGGTCTGATCGTTGCGGGATCTTGGACTATGTGATTAAAAATGAAAGAAAATAACTTATTAAATATAATTTTAAAATCTTATATTAAAAAACTAATGACTTAAAAAAACTACTAATAATTATTTGAAAAAGAAAACAATGTAGACGGTGATGGAATGTTTTAGTTAATTTGATTTGTGATGTATATATTGAAAATACTCTTATTTAAATATTAATTACATATAAACTCTCACACTCAAATGAGTAGCACTAACATAAAAATTAATTTTTACTACACTCAGTTCCATAATTTCGTAGAATTCTGACAGTCTATAAGTGTTGCCAGACAACGAACCATCCCACTAACAAGGGAAAAATAAAATTTGCTTATTTTAAAGTTTTATATTTCAATTATGGCAAAGAGCGCCATGATCCAGCTTGACCGTATATGGACCAATCGAAACATTTCCAGAAAAACAAAGAAACGGCTTGTTATCACCTTAGTTTTTTATATCTTTCTGAATGGCGCAGAGACGTGGACCCCCTTAAAAAGGCGGACAACTGACGCATCACGCGTTTGAGATGTTGTGCTGGAGGAGGATCTTAACGGAACTGAATATCCCAATGAGACTTAGCACCATATGCTTGCGGAAGAGTTTTGAGTTTTACGGCCACATTTTCAGAAAGAAAGAAAAAACCTTGAAAAACTGCTGATAACCGGCAAGGTGGATAGGAAGAGACCCAGAGGCTGCAGTCCAACACGTTGGTCTGACAAGATCCGTTCCTCACTGGGCATCTCGGTTCACGATGCTGTACATGCCGCCAAAGATAGAGTGAAGTGGTGAAATATAGTCCTGGAGAATTCAAAGAGGCCACGACCTCAGCAGTGAGGACAAACGACTCCAGAAGTAGGATCAATTTTAAGTTGGCAAAATTTTTCAAGAAATTTATACAAAATTCAAGCTACAAAAGTAATCTTCAGTCTCAAGTACCCTCAAAGGCTTAAAAGTAACAAAAATAAACTGGTAACACTGTACTTTACACTAGGAATTTAATATTGGAACAAAATCGATGTTAACATCTGCTCAAAATATTCGATGCCCTTTAAAATCTGATGAACTAAAAAAAGTTCCATTTGAGAATAACAATAATCGATGCTATGAGAGAAAATCTCATAATGATGTGTCGATAATATTGAAGTGAAAACATCGATATTTGTTCTACATAAATATCGATGATCCCTACTTTAGACTCAGAACTACAGCGTTACTGCTGCATTGTAATAATAATTGATTTCTGACATGAATGTCATGTTTACGTTGGCATAAAAAACATATTAAACATGCCAACTTTACTTAGAAGTGATCTCAAGTCAGTGTTGCCAGCATTATAAAAGCATTCTAGTAATAATCTTTACAATCTATAGTAATCCATTGTTTTCTAGGTGGATACCAAAAAAAAATTAAGTTCAGTCCATCTTGTAAGCTAAGCTCTTTAAAAAAAAACGTTGGCAAAAAAAAAAATATTTTTTGAAAAAAAAAATTAATCTTCTATCACACCTGCAAACAGGACGTGATAGAAGAAAAATATTATGACTAGATTTTTTGTAACACAATGAAATTAGTCTGTCTTTTCTAGTCTGTTTTTGTACTAATTGTTAGTTATGATGCTGATACTCTGCTATAACATGACAGAGATCATGATTATACTATATAATATAATCATGATCTCTGTCATGTCATGTCATGATTATATAGTATTCTAACAGTAATGATGTTAGTCGGAATCTAAATCTAACCAGGATTAATGTTATAGTAGCCAGGACGTCATTCTGCTGGTCTGCGTAGTGACAATAATTTCTTTTCATTAATTAATATAAGTTTTATTTATCATTTCAGGTATATTTCCACTAGCGTTAGTTAATTACATAACGCTGTCTGGTGGAGGATTCGATCACGTGGTCGGAGAAGGAATAAGATACAAGACTATGCAAGAATTGGCCGGAGAGGTAATATTTATATCCATTTCATTTCAAACTCAAAGACAAATATAATATGCTCAACTCAGTCATTCATGAGCCACAGGCGAGAGCTGACGTGTTGGTAGTCTGTCCTATAAGTGTGTGAGCGAACAGTATAAGTTATATTATCTATAAGATATGTATTATTCTACATAGATAAGTGATGTAGTGTTGCCATATATGCATTTTTAACCTATTTGTCACTTATTGGATTTGGCCGTTTTGTTTGTAATAATAGATTTTTTTACTAAAAAATATACACTATCCTTATCTGTCTATTTCTTTTATGTCTGCCCTTTTCTCTCTGTTCTCTTTAATTTTTATCTTTACTCTTTTTTTTCTCTTAATATTGTCACACCTTTTCCGTCTTTTAGTTTTTTCCCTCTCCCTTTTTCTTTTTCTTTACCCTTCTTCTTTTCTGTTGCCTTTGAAAGACGACTACATTAAAGCCGAGTGGCAATATTGGATTTTTTTTTCAAAATCAAAAATAGAACATTTTATTTTACAGTTCCAAATAGACAAGATATCCTCACACCCGAGTAGACTAAACCGAGATCTATTAGAAGAATGCAATAGACTGGAAATAAAACGTCACTTAAAAGACGAGAAGCTAACTCAGTTATTAATAAAAAAATTAAAATTATTAATAAGAGAAAGTTATCCCAAAGACAACTTAAATGTAACAGACGAACATATAAAGAACATATTAAATTGGTCTGTATCAAGGGTAACGAGGATAGAAGAGCTGGTATCACCGAAATTCGCGTTCCTATGGGTCTTACCTGCAAGTAATATAGATGTAAATAAAACTTTACTTGAGAAATTATTGAAAAATTTAGTCAATTTAGAGAAATTCCAACAGGAATCGATAAAGGATAATCTGAAGGTGTTTTCGAAGGAAAATGATGTTAAGTTTCCGGTTCTGATGAAACTGTTGAGGTCGGTGCTGAGTGGGCTGCAGGAAGGTCCAGGTGTGGCGGAGATGATGGAGTTGTTAGGCAAGAGTCAGTCGTTGGAAAGAATAAAGGCTGTTTTGAGGTAATTCGTTCTTTTATTTAACCGTCCACTGTTATGTACATTTTATCGGCCATATTGGTTTAAAAATACAGTGTTGCTATTTGTTAACCTTGTTAATTAATATTTGGTAACTTTTCCAGATTTAAAAAAAAAATTACTAGGTATTAAATTTTCTACAGTGTTGGCATTTGTCTACCTTGTGAAATATTAATTTTTATCTTTTTGCAATATATTTTTACAAAATTTTAGACAGTGCTGCCAACTTTTTCCATTTTATGTTTTTATTTTTAATTATCTTGTAACATTATAAACATTCCTCGTTGTTATGTATAAAACAAATATTAGTTTTAAAAAATTAATATGTAGAACAAAAATTTTGTTTTTTTAATTTTTAAAAATTTATTTTTGCATATATGGTAAGTTGTCGATTTGGCAACACTAGATTTAAGCCATTTCTCTAAATATATAATAAAAGTTAAAAATGTAATATTTGTAGTAAAATATTACTTTATAACTTTTTCTACCATTTCTTTTATTTTACAGATTTTTTAAATATTTTAATATTTATCGTTGTTATAGATAAAATAACGATTTTTTTAAAAACATTATTATACTTCTATTTATTTCTTTTTTCATATAAAAATAAAAAAATTACGCATATGGTAAAACAGTGGTTGAGCTGGCTACACTTTCAGTAACATACCAGCAGTTTTATTTGGTAGTATAAATAATAATGAAAGAAACACATATATGAGTAACAGTATAATTTATTGAATTCTCAAATATAAATATTGCGAGAAAAATACAGAGTTATCTAAACTGGTCATTCTCACAGGAAACGGAAAAACTTATAAGCAATTGGAAAGGTCTCCATTAAATATTAACAAAAAGACTAAATTTACAATAAGAAAGACAATAGCAAAGTGCAATTAACTGATATATAAAGTTCGCGCCAAAACTAAGTGTTACGTTTGACAGATGCGCCATAAACAATATTATTTAAACAATATAATTATTTTATTTAACATGTTAGTGATGCATGCTTAAAAATATTTGTTAATAATAATAGAAAAGTCGAGATATAATTGAAACTGTTGTATAAGAGTTCGCGCCAAAACTAAGTTCGAAGTTTGATTGTTATTTGCGATGAAACAATATTTTTTTTTTTAATGTGAATAATTGAAAGAAATAACTATTAAATTATAAGTTTTTGATAAAAATATCGACTGTACTTTTTTAAATATTTTTTTTATGGTGTTACCAACTCCCAGAAATAAAATGTATAAAATCTCCCTAAAAAGTATTATAAAAAAAATAGTTGTTTAACAAATTATAAAATAACGAATAAAAGAAGTCAAAACATTATTTGAAAAATCCCAGATTAACAATTTTTCCCTACATGTAGGGAAAAATTATTCATGTGGGATCCCCTCTAAAAAAGTTGGTACAGTCAATTGGAATTGTCAAATGATTGCACTTCGCTATCGATTTATTATATTAAATAACTGAAAATGATATTTATCGTAAATGTATTGGAATTTATGACATTTTAAATATCATTGCGAATTGCGAACAAATTTTTTGTAAATCAGAGTTTGAAGTAAAACAAAGGAAATATCAATCACACCATAAGACGAAAACTTAAAATTAAATTGAGCAGTAACAAATAAAATATAACTTAATACACATTGCATATTCCATTATTATTATTAATTTATAAAAAAACTAGCGCCTGTAGTTTTGAAACGTTACTTGTGTTACCAACTCGTGAAAATATTTTCTCTCAAATTTTTAATGTTTACATTTTTTTTATTACTTTTAATAATCATAATCTGAATTAGATATCACCTTTGAAATTATAATTTCGCTTTTGCTTAATCATAGATATAATAGAAGTAATATTGTTTATGACAAAAATAATTTTGTGTAATAATTTAAATTAACGAATCATGGCGAAATGACGTTATGTGATATGCTATGTAATTATAATCTATGATCTGCCATAGTGACATCTTGAAGTACCTAACTGTGACATAGACTAATAAAAAAAAATTGATATAATAAATAATAATAGTATTTCGAAATGTAACTGAAAGGAGATAAAAAAATCACTTTGTTTTACCTAAATTTGGGAAGAACATATCTCAGTTGGTAACACAGTTGTTTCTAATTCGACAAGTGACATGTGTTGGAAATTGTCACAGACTAAAAAAACATACAATGCGCTATGCATGAGAATTAAATATAATACAAAGTTTTAGATAATTTTCAAAACACCATAGTTTAAGAAGCAAAAATTAATTCACAGATTCAGTCTTACAATTAATTATCGATAGATTAATATAATTGGGGCATAGAAAAGGACATAGGCCTAACATTGAAAAAAAAAGACAAATATTTTACACAGATAAAGTGAAGGACATTGGAAAAATTACATTTTTCAAAGACTAAAAATATCTTTACACTGGTATCACCAAATTAAGCTAAAACAAACAAAGCTTTTAATTGACAACATTTCAAGATATTAAGAATTTAAAACAAAACCTTCTTTATATATCAGTGATGAGTTCAAAATGTGTTTTATGATGACGTCACATATACAGCGGAATACGATAATACCTTTTTATATATTCGAATTTTTTGACAATTTTTAATCAGGAAATTTCGGATCATAATAAAAGCGTCAACATAAAAGCGCGGGAAGTTAAATGTTCCATTTTGACAATTAACTTTTTATGTCACAAAGCAAAGGCATATCCTATTCAGCCATATACATGACATTTGGCGTTTTTGTAATAACGAGATATAGATATATTAAAAGTATGAAATGTTGTCTGTCAATTATAAACCATCTAGATTCTAGATAAAAAACGCCAAAGCAAAAAACATTCTCCATTACATAGAAGACAATTATTGCTTAAAATCGTAAAATAGTTTTACAATAAATCATTATATTATACTTAACTAATTGATATGACGTTTAATAAACTAAATAAAATACAAACCTTGCGTTTTAGTATCACTGGAGTATCAACTTAAATATAGAACACGCGAAATAAACTTAGATTTATTCTTAATTAACTTTTAATACATTCGTTCCAAACATTCGAAGGATTAGTGAGTTGTGACGTCATTAATATCAATCTTGTAAAGTTAACAAATTAATGATCTATGTCTATCCGGAATTCAAACTTATTGTATATAAAATTCAAATCTGAAATCTAAGATAGAATATATATTCCAAATTTGAATTTTATTTACAGAATTTAAACTTAGAACCTAATATTTTAGATTGAGAGTGATTTTTTAATTCTCCTATAAAAAACGTGGCGAGATTAATTTTTTTATGTAAAAAAATAAAACTGAGTTATTGTTTAAAATATTCCTTTGGCTTTAGAGCTGTCATAATGACATTAATGATATTGACATTTGACAGCAAGATCTTAAATGTTTTTTTTCATCCTGCCATAGTTTTTTAAATATTAAGAAAATAAAAAAAAATGTTAATACCACTCTTAAAACTTAGAAGACATTTTTGTTGAATTTTGAAAGAGCTATTGCCATCTCTCTCTACAGTGAAAGATCTGTATCAGCGGCTATTATAAGAAATTGTTTTTAATAAAGTAGTATATTTTTTATTATATTAAAATACGAATAGTACTAGAGTTCTAAGGCAATGTTGCCGTGATTCACGGCAGAGTTAGTTCTAGGTTATGATCATAGACAATATGTATAGAAGACTCGGAAGAAACAGAAGCAAGGATTGAAGAAAAATTATTTTTAGTAAAAAAAACTTAAATTTTTTTGTTTTTATTTTATGAGAAAAAGAAACAAAACATTTATGTCGTATATACGGCTGAATAAGGTGATGCCTTTGCCTTACTTGGTAAAGCAAAGGGATATCGCTATTCAGCCATATTTGACATATACGTATTTTTGGATAGATTAAATTTTAAAATTAATTTTAAACATTCCCAGGCTCATATTATTAAAAAAATAAAACTTGTTTTATATGACATAATAAAATAGATATGTTACAAATGTGATGCGTTGATAAACATGTACAAGACTAGCAACAATTACAGAAAAAAACCAGAAGAAAATAAATGCAAACAAAGGAAGAGAGGCAATTAGAAAAGAAAGAATGAAAAAAAATGCTTTTATTAATAAATAAAAATTGTTAGAGTGAGAAAGAAAAATTCTATAGTTCAATCTCCAGAGTAAACATTTAAAATCCTTCAAATACCACTTATTTCTCTTCTACATATTCGACGATAGAAAGAGATAGATATATCTTCTGTTCCTTTCTATACATATTATCTTAGATAATAATGATCCTTCATAAGAACTAATATAAATGGTATATGTAAATATAAGTTTAGACACACATTTATTCACATGACACGAGTACGTATAAATAGAAATAACTCGGAGGTACATTTATAAAAACACCTATAAGGCAGATCCTTTAAGGAAGAGCGACCGCATCGGGAAATTAGAAAAAAAGAATAGTTGAAAATATTTAAAAATGGAACACGGATACTTTATGGTAGCAACACACGCTATAATATAGTTGGAAGTTTTAAATTTTTAAAAAATTGTTTATTTTTCAATATGCAATTCCATTATTTATAAAATAATAAAAAATTGTTGTTATACAAATGGAAATTTTATATAAAATTTCATGATTTCTTTAATTAAAAAATTGAAATAAAAGATAGAGAAAATTGCGTTGTGTATGTCTACCATTAAAGTATACACCCATATTTTTTTTTATAACAAAAAGGAAAGGGAAACCTTAGTATTAACCGACGCGGTCACTTTACACCTAGATATAAACACGAGAGATCACATTTTATATAAAAGAGTATTTATAAAACGACAGAAACGTCGCGATTATCGAACAAACGTAATGAAATTGCTTATTTTTATTTAGAATATTAAATTGAGATTAAGACACCTACAAGTGATTGTCTAACGGTTACTATAAAAACGAACTACACTACACAGGAGTCTTCCAAAAACGAACTAGATATAATCTGTGACGATAAAGATTTGAAATGGCGGCAAAGACAAACCGTGAGCGAGCAACTCTATTGGTTAACATTCCTCGCAGTTTTATTTGCTTTCTCACTCGCACATTTATTTATACACTAACCTTGATAATGATATTATTTAATTTAAAATTATTAACTTCAATATTTACACTGCGAATATTTTTTTGTTATCTGTGCCGTCTATCAAAACTTCCCGCCAATTGTCTAAATTTTTTTTTAATTCGTCTTTGGAAGACTGAATCAAAACGAATTAGTTAAGATTGTTTCCTAGCCTACTTAAACTATATAATCCTATGTTTTTTTATTAATTCGAAAACAGAAATGACTAGCAACATTTTGGTATTATTAAAAACACAGATTTAATATTAAAAGATTTTAATAGGCAAAATTTATAATTCTATTTATCAATCTGAAACTTGTCTATGTCTATTTTATTAACCGGTAAATTGTCTATGTCTATTAAAATTTTTAATCTACAGAATTAAGTCAACTTTTAATTTGTCTATGACTTCAGAGTTCTACGAAAAAGTAAGTGGCAGCTTTATTATTTAATATAGATTAAATAATAGTTTTTCAAATTTTTAGTCTAGCCACACATGATATGGCCAGCCTTAAAAATGATTAATGAATGAATAGTATGGTAAGTTATAAGTAGGTAAATACCTAGTAAATTCGCCGTTCTGATCCCTATTTATTCGATTACATTAGCACAACATTGAATTTGTTCACGAATGTTGTTTCATCGTTTTTGATTTAGTTTCTATTCTCTCTTTTAATATCGGTCAGTTGACAACCTTTTAATACACAGCATAATAAAAAAAATTAAAAATGATTAAACTATATGAAAAAATAAAAAAAAAAATTAATCTACACAAACAATTTAAATGCATATTTTAACAAGACGATTAAAACAGAAAACAATTATTAAAAATAAAAAAAATACTAGATGATTTTTTTCTATTTAAAAAAAATATTTTAAATTTTATATCAAATTAAATCCGATAAACCCGCCATTATTTTTGGTGTATTTTTTTATAATATAATAAGGATAAAAAAAATCTGACAGTGCTGTTGTGTAGATAAAAGGTTGTAAAATTACCGAACCCCTTACATAAGTCATTTAAACTCGAATATCGCGTTTTTAAACAGTTCAGAAAATAGTTAAAAAAAGCTGTAAATAATAAGATTTCGTTGGTGAAGGAACTTAGCTCGGAAGAGGTAGAAACTTCGATGTTCCTGAAATCGTTTTGTCCAAAATTTATTAATACTGGTTCTCTTGAATAAATTCGGATTTAAGATAATATTCGTAGCAGTACTATTTTAAGATGATTTGGGTAAGTAAAATATTTTGGCATGTCGATTAGAGCTTAATTCTATTTTTAAATATTGTTTGTGGCTTAGTAAATATAAGGCTGGATTTAAATTATAAACAATCGCGCTTGCCGCCAAAAGACAAGAATCTAAGACTTTAACAGATAATACAAAGTTTTCGTAGGGAAGGCAATCTTAGACCGATTAATAGAATAATCGAATTTTTGTATTGACATATATTTTGTTAAATTCCAGCGTTATATAAGTAATTGCAATAAAATCATTAAAAATATAATATAAACTATTATTTATTTTATGTATCAGTTTTCAATTAATTATTGTTTCTTAATCTTGGTACAATAATCACCATCCCTACTTTGCCTTCATTTGACAGATGACGTAAAGAGCGTCATAACTAAAAAGGCAGGTTTTTTAATTTTTTTTTTATCGAACTGTAGAGAAATTTATTTCGGTATTGGTATTCGTTGAAGTACTTTAATGTCTAATAGAAAAACATTTATAATTGGAATTAAGAAAGGCGTAAATTTCCAATAATGAGGGTAAACATTCAAAATTTGTCGATGCAGAAAAATTCAAAAATGTCAAGTAATTAGAACGGTTGTGCAAAAATATTTCAATTGCTTAACATATCGCCAGTGTTCATTTTATACTGACTTTTATTTTCCTGGGTTGAATCATTCTTGCACAACAACGGACTAAGTCGTCCTAAAGATGGCCATTCCCTTCAGAACGGCCTCGACGTCGTCACTGCAATTCTTTCACAGCTTGGAGAATCCTCTTGACATGTCCAACCTTTGTGACTCCAAGGTCTCTAAGGTCTCTCCTAGCAAAAGACAGCAGTTCACGTCCAGTAACGTCATGTTTGGCGAAAGCTTCAGAATATTCCCCGAGTTCAAGAGATTCCAGCCAGGATTGCACTTCTTTAACGCCCCAAGATCGAACTTGTACTGTTTGGTTAGAAGCTCCTCCACCCTCAGAGACGCTTCGGCGGCCTCGAAGCCATCTGCTGCCGGCTTTCTTTGGAATCTATGGATATGGTCAGGGTGGGTATAGTTGGGTAATGTAGGGTACAATGAGAATTAAATTTTTGGATTGGTTTCTGTATAAAGGGACAGTCTATGTAAGAAGCAAAGGTACTTTTGTATAATTGGGTTAATAGTTATACAGTTTAATGCCGTCTAAAGATATTCTGCGATATGTTTTTGGAGTAATATGCCGTGACTGGAAATGCAGGGTGTTTTGGAAAATGACAAAATGTTAAATAGTTAAAATGTCTGTATCGAATTTATTAACTATTATGATTAGTTTTAGTTATAAGAATGGCTCAGAATATATTATGAAATATACCTCATCGGCTTGTATGTAAGCCAGTCCATCTCGTAGTTGACATCGTGCTAGATGGGCGCGAAGCCCATTGGCAGCGGTACCAAGATTTGCGCCACTTTCGAGAAGTTCGTGGCAGCTTTCCACCTGTTATAAGTCAAGTAAAGGTAACGGTCATCAACTATCTAGTCTGATATGTATTTTTCGATAGTTCTCAGAGAATTTCATCAGAAATTCCAATGAAATTAATCCATAAGACAAACTTGATCGGCTCACCAAAGTCGCCAACATTCGTCTTAGTTGTGGCGGAGGCAGCAGCTTCCCTTCAGCATCTTGCAACGCATCTGCTTGTGCTGACACTCGCCTTGCTATAGCTAAAGATCCGCATACTCTGCCCGATGTACTGCTTTCACTTATACATGCTAGTTTGACCTGGAAAATGGAATTTGAATTTGTTTATATTATTGTCTAAAATATTTTTGGTAGACAGTCAATCAAATGTTGATCTTACATGTTTGACAATAGTGTTGACGTCGTCCAGCAATATGAGCAAGTGAGCGGCTTCAGCTTGTGATAATGTACGCGGTGGCACTACTGCGTGTGCTTTCTGCTGTTGTTTTTCATCCCATGCTCTGTAAAAACAATGTATAGCGTTTACTACTCCATCACTATTAGATTCTAGATCTTCAATCTTAACGATATTTGACGTTTAAGAACTACGTTCAACTATGAGCTTACCGTAAACTGGTCTCCAAAGCCCTCGACCGACACAGCATCTGAGCTCTATTCTTGTGAATAATCCGCACACATCCAGGCGGCTGTAGCCAAGCTTCACCATCAACTTGTACTGGGACACATTCCTCCCCTAATATGTTAATTTGTACTGCCCTGCATTGTGCTATACGATGTTTTTGAAGGTTTATGAGACGTGATGCTGCCATTTGTGCAGATCCAAATACTGCCACCACCTGATGAAAGTATCCGAAATTATTTTTTACATACCCATACTCTCAAATGATCGATAGAAAAAATCTACTCACTTCAAGTATCCGATCATCAAATGATGGAGCGAGGAAGATGTCATCAGCTCTTGTTCCACCCCAAAAATTCGTGCCTCCCATAAATGAAGATATGTTCAGTACTACTATACCCTGTAATTCAGGTAGCGGTATCCTTTGACCATCGCATTCAAGTTGCACTCTCTGGCCAAGATGCCTGTACAATTGGTTACAATATTTTCAAGTAAGTCACAACATCTTTAGAATTGGTTAAATTGAAACGACAAGCAAATATTTTAAAATGATTATTAATATTCAAATTCCTTACCGGTATGTTCTGTTCACCCACTCCTTCGACCCAAGAACTCCATACCACATATAATTCCGCGCTCTGGACCGACACTTCTCTGGATGCTCCTCTCTCTTATTATGGAAATCCAAAGTAATCTTCGCATCAATACCAATCCCAAAATAGTTGTTCATTACTGCTCGTTCATAAAATCCTTCGAGAAGCGTTTCATCTGGATCCATCAATGGACTGACAGCAGCACATAGTGCGTCGGCATTGGCTAGAAGACATTGGCTTATGAAACCTTGAGTGACATGGGGCCATGCTGGTAGCTGTACGAGAGGGTTTATGATGGGAAGTTTTTTAGCCCTTTCACTAGTATCAGATTTAGATATGCTTCCACCGCCACCAATAGTGCCGCCTTCTCCCCATATTGATGATACTGATGTTGACAACCTGCTTTAAGAAAGGACAAGTTTAATATGCTAATTTATTTAGAACCATAATTGTTATTGCATTAAAAATAATCAACTTACTTATCTGGTTCACCCGGTTTGAAAAGACTTCCGCATGATATTCGTCTCGTAGCTGCAGGAGAACAGCTCAAAAACTGTCCATATTCAGGATCAGATCCTAAGAGTTTCGGGTTATCGGATTGTCGTCTTTCCCTGTCTCTAAGATTCGGTTCTGGTGAATGAACGCTTAATGTATCTGTTCCTTGATCGAAGAGATCACTTAACACTGAGGCCATGCGACTTTGGCAGTTTTTAAGGCTTTTATCCTCACTATGTGATGGTGATGGAGGCTCCACTACAACGCTTACTTGAGGAAATGCAGGTGTTTGTTGATTGAAATCTAACTGTTTTTCTTTATCCACTTGCGGTATTTGCAATTTTGGAGGACTCTGCACATTTGGAGTTTCGTCACCTCGCGTGGAAAGTTCTTCAGTGGTCTTAGGCAAAAGATGTTTCATACCTGATTCGTCAACAACTCTCTTCTTTATACTTTTCCGCAATGATTTTCTAAACGATCTTCGTGCTATATCACTACCTTCTTCGAACTGCGCTAAGCTGCAGTATTTTATTTGCTCATCATTTTTCGTGGCATTTTCAATGTAGAACACTCTATTTTCGTATCTTAGTTCAGACTTACTCCACTTGGTCCGAAAGCATTTTTAACTTCAACCCAACCTGGACTTGGTTCTCTGT
>JAOPUB010052343.1:0-14877 GCA_027564055.1 Neptis clinioides
TTTGGGAACTCTAGGGAACTCTCAGGAGTGAAGGTTTCCTCACGATGTTTTCCTTCATCGTTATAGCAAGTGATATTTAATTCCTAAAACACACGTAACTCAGAAAAGTCAGAGGTGTGTGCCTGAGTGTGGAATCGAACTCTGACCTATCGAGTAAGACATTAAGTCTTAACCACAGGTCTGTCACTGCACTGCAAATATATAATAGTTTATTTAAATTAATTTTTAAAAATTATTTCAATAAATAAAATAACATGTATTTTATAAATCATTTATTTTAAATTATATTTATATTTAATACATAATGAACAGATAATTATTTTACAAGTGTCATATTTATTTAGACTTTAGTGAATAAAATAACCTTTTTGAAAAATATATATAATTTGATTAAAATACATTTTATCAGGCACGATTGAATTGTTTAATTGATTTGTTCGTATGAGCATTTTTATTTATAAAAAAATAAACTAAAATACAGAAAAACTGATGATTTTAAATTACGATTGGATTGAAAATGAAAATAAAATCGTGTTCGCTCATTTATCATATTTACCCGTACAGCATCGTTTTGTAAATGACAGTATGATTCAGGGCGAATTCAGGGTTGCCAGTTACTTATTATAGTGGACAACATTTTAAAATATTAAGCACTTAAAACAAAAATACAGTTTCTTTCTTTATACGTTCTGGGTTTTGAAAAAATATTTTCGTTTGTTCTGAAAAAAAAAATAAAAACTAAAATATGTGATGACGTCACATATATGGAAGATTGAGGTAGTGTCTTTTCCGTATTTATAAAAACTAAGACATATTTTTTATATAGATTACTAGCAGTTTGAAATGCTAGTATTCTTGTTCTCCCCTCCTACTAAGCTATATACTTGTGTTAGGAGTAGGCCACGTTAGTCCAATGACTGGGATTTGAACTCACGACCTACCGATAATGTCGATCATGAGTCCAAAGCCTGAACCACAGAGTAGCTGACGCTTTATGCTATTATGCTATTCAACCATATATGTATATATATATAACGTCATTTGAAGTTTACGTTATTTAAGAATGGAATAAATTTCAAAATAGGTTTAGAAAAATATGTATCAATTTATTTTTCTTCTAATTTCATTTATCAAAATAATATAGATATAATAAAAAATATGAAATGTTATCAATTATAGAAATGTATTTGCGTTTTTTAATACTATTATGAATTTATTTCTATTCAAGGTATTATTTTTTCTAAATAACGTGCGTATTTAAATAATATGTCTTTTTTTTATAAAAATCACAAGGAGCTCAAAAAAAAAACCGTCAATTTAATATTTCTTTAAATAATATTATTTTTAATTTGTTTAACATATTTTAAAAAATTGTGTATTTCCTATTAAAAAAAATACAATGTTAAATATATACCTTTAAAATAAATATTTAATAATTAATTCAAATTATTTACATAAACCCAGGTAATAAAGGTAATAAATTTAACAGACAAGATAATTAGACACCTTTCGAATAAATATAACAGATAGCTGGCAACCCTGTACGATAAAACAACGGAATTACAGCTTACAGATGACTTAAGGTTAATGACAATCAAAATTAATTTAATTGAAGACCATCTCAACCTTTACTGTTATTCTTATACTAGAATTACGATATTTACATATTTTTTTATTTGGCAATAAAATTATTTAGGTCTACAAAGTTGAGTAGCAGAGAAAGTGAAAGTCTAGGATCTAAGCTAGGGTTAATACATACTAAGTTTTGATAATAGTTCAATTCAAATGAAAAAAACGTTTATTTTACATATTAGAGCATGCTCAAAGAGCACAATTAGTAAAAATCATTTTATATTTTAGTAATAAAACTAGCGGACCCGCCTGCGCTTCGCTTCGGGTATTTAAAGTAAAATTATAATCCATTTTACGCCTACATTGCCAATTAGGATGAGTTTTGCGAACCGAACGAACCAAACGAACGGAACTACTAATTGTTAGTTAAATTTTTAAAATTGGTGCAGTAGGAACAAAGTGGCGATGACTTATTGATTTCGAAGCATGGCAACACTGCATCACCTAGATTAGGCGGGATTAGTGTATTTTCCTTTCAAAGAAAGAATCTTTAAAATTGGTGCAGTAGGTACAAAGTGGCGATGATTTCGAAGTATGGCAACACCGCACCAGGTTTGAATTGAAAAAATACTTATAGGTACGTATTGTAAGTTCAACTTTGTGTTATATCCCAAAAAAGTGGATATTTTAGAAACAGATTATAATAAAACAGACAAGCCAAGAAAATTAATTTTACCTTTGCCTCATGCAATTCTTGTTGTACTGGCTGCATAACATCAAGTTTGGTGGTGAGAATATGAACCTGTTCCTCTAGCAGTAATTTGTTACAGACTGCATCACGCAGAGTTCTTTCAGTTGCTTTGAGACGGACAACTTCTTTTTCTAGTTCTGCCATGTTGATAAGACGTTTTTGAGCTGTCTGTAATTAAGGTTAATGTTAAATTCTTATCTCTAATATGAACATTAGTATCAAAATATAACCTTACCTTGGCCTGTTGCTGCCAATCTTTATAAGAATCCTTCTCATACTCCAATTCTTTAAATTTGCTAGTGACTTGTTGCAGTTCAAGAGTAGTTTTCTCCAACTGTGTTCGTAATGACGCACACTGCTCCGCTCTTGATGTCTGCCTTGTAACCTCCTTCTTCAGTATCTCAACCTCTTGCTGTGCACCTTCTAGAGCCTAATAAATTTGTTAAATATGTAAAAGAAATTCTTCTCCAACCGTGAAAAGTATATCATTTCCAAAAACCTAAAATATTACCTGAAGTAACTCATCCATATCTTTCTTCATTTCCGATAACTGATCTTTACTGCTCACATTAGCTTCTAATAACTTATCTTTCAGTTCAGCCACTTGCTTTTGAAGTTCATTTCTGTCCTTTTCCCATTTCAATTTATTTTGTTTGTGTTCTTTTACAGCCTGACATAAAATATCCCAAAATTTTAATCTTAAATAAAGAACCTTTTTTATAATCATATACATATTATATAGCTATAATAATTTCTTTACCTCACTATATTCATCTTTTAATTCTTGTTCTCTTCTTCGTATCAACTGAATTCTTTCTTCCATTTCAGATAGAGCTCTCTCATCTCTTTTATGTTGCTCATTAAGTGAAGCTCTTTCCTCCTCAAATAATATTTGCATCTCTTTGCGAATAGTATGCTGATGATTAACACGGGCTTCTAACTTAGTTATCTAGAAAAAAATGTTTACACTTTATTTGACATACATTGTGTTTCATATTTAAATCAATTATTTTGTAAGCTACTTGATTTTTTTAAATTATTTTATTTGCTGCTCAACAATCACTTAAATAATAAAGAAAACTATATTTATTCCGAATAATTTGTGAGGCTTTTCAGATTAATTTAACTACCTGTGCTTTTGCTGCAATCAAGTCTATTTTTAATCTTTTTGTTTCCCATGGCGATTGCGGTGTTGACACAGCATTAGAAGTTGAATCTGTACGTGTTCGCTTTTCAGGAGTTTCTTCCAGCAAGCCGAGACTAAATTTACGCTTTCCTGGTAACAGATTAGGTGTAGCAAAACCTAAAATATATATAGAAATTTTGATGTTTTAATAACTTAATAGATGTAATTTTAAGCTAGTAATAGAAGGTAAACCAACCATCCTTCAAAGATTGATTACTATCAGAGAAATTCAGCTTAGTTGGAGCTGCCAATTTATCCTTCGGCGGGTCGATGTTTATAACCCGCCTAAAAGGCTCTAGCACATCACTGAACAAAGACATATCGCTCTCTTTTGCCATATTTGAATAAAATACAAAAGTTTTTTGTATTACGCAATTACCACATGATATTTTAAAATAAAATATTGCTGAACAGTTCAAACAACAAAAATCTAAACTTTCGCTTAAAAATGAAGACAACTTTGGATCGCCTGTCGATCGAGTTTTTGACATATAAAATAAATTATATGCACAGAATATACTCAATCCTATGCACATAGATATAGAAGAAATCGTAGAGAATGGAAGAAATATTGTCATAGATAATAAAATAATGGAGTGCCTATTCACTTGGCAATTTTAGTTTATGTAGCTATATGTCATCCGATGAAGAGAGTGAAGGTCATATCGGACATCAGCTTCCAGCCATTTCGGCCCGTGTATGCTACTATTATCTTAATTTCATTTTTATTTACATATTTCTATTATTCTCTATTAAGATTATGGTTTCAGTTTGTTATGACTTAACGAGTAGTGTTTAACATTGAAGAGGTTATGTTTCATTTGAGATTCTTGTGGTATCTAATCTAATTAATAATAAAAGGCTAATAATTTTGGAAATGGATAACTCAGTAAATGAATATTTTTCAAGCTACGAAGATTTAGAGGTAAGAGAGTGAATTATTTAATATTTTTTTTAATATTGATTTATAATAACCTCGAATGTTTATTATTATTAGATACATAGATTAATGTTGGAAGACGAACCAAGAACTTCTGCCTACCGGAAAGCAATATTAGATAATAAATCGTATTTTAAAGGAAAAGTAGTCATGGATGTTGGCTGTGGAACTGGAATCTTGTCTTTATTTTGTGCCCAAGCTGGTGCTAAGAAGGTTTATGCCGTTGAAGCAAGTAACTTAGCAAATCTTGCTAAGGATGTAGTTAAAGAAAATGGTTTTGAAAAAGTTATAGAGGTAATTTAAATTAATAAATTCTTATACACGTTTTTATTCCATTTACAAATATACTGTTGAGGATTTTCTCTGGAATGTTGAAAATGAGTCAAAGCTAGCACTTATCCTTTTATTTCCATATAACTTATATGTACAAAAACTATTTAAAATTAATGTGCTCTTTAAAAATTTAAATCAGCTAGTAAGCAGCTCATGCGGCTCAAATTTGGATTCCATTTTCAATCTATATCATAAAAATTTTTTGATTAAGATTAGTTATTTATTGCATCTGTTCATTTTGTATTTTTACTTACAATTAAGTGCAATTTGAAATACCAGAAAACTCACTATCAACCCTTGGGTATATGGCCTATGCAGACCACTTTGGGGATCAATTCAATTCAAATTCTTTATTGCAAGATCACCAATCTAATGGTTATTTCAGGTTATACATTGTAAAGTAGAAGATATCAATTTACCTGGTGTTAAAGTTGATGCAATAGTATCTGAATGGATGGGTTTTTATCTCCTCCATGAAGGAATGTTAGATTCAGTGCTAATAGCAAGAGACAAGTTTCTTAAATCAGATGGAGAAATGTTCCCAGAGAGTGCAGCTATTTATGTTGCTCCATGTAGGTGAGATTTGTGCTTTATTCCATAAGCAAAAGTTTTATAAACATTATTAAATACTCTTATTTGTAAAACTAAATAAATTGGTATAATTATCAAACATAAATTATAATCTATTAACAATTAAAAATGGTAAAGGTTTGTTGAAATGATTGATTTGGCTATAATTTTTCTATCTATCTAAGCTGGGGTAGCTCCAGTGCATCACAAGCGATGGGTTCTTATTTCCATCCTCTGCTATTTGTCAAAATAGTAAATTTCACTAATATAATTGCCAATGCAATGTGCTCAGCTCAGTTTTCTTCCACATTCAAAAATAAAAATAATTTGCTCTAATGGAATTGTGGGATATCACATGATGTTTAACAGAGTTTAGACTTTATACTGTAATTATATTTTTAACAATATTTAATTTCAGTGTACCTAATTTATTTAATAAATGGAATGATATATATGGGGTATCACTTACATCATTTGCAAAATCTTTGAGATCAACAAAAACCAGTAAACCAGAAGTAATGCAAATCAAAAAAGAGGATCTCTTAGGACCCGATGTGGCTATTGCATGGATTAATTTGAGAGAGGACACTATTGATGACTTAAATGCTTACAGCATAGAACATGTTGCAGGTTTGTAAATAAATATTTATCATATATTAATTAAATCACAATAAAATAATTACATATAAATTCCAATAAAAAGTTATTATTTTTATTTAGTATAAAATTGTTGCATAGGTATTGTCCATTAATCAAAACATGATTAGATAAGATTGTAAAAATGAATTCTAAATTTTTAACACTTGGTACTAAGCTAAGTAATTTTTTACTCCTTAACCTCATCTATGAATCATCAAGGGGATGGACGATTTTAGTGTTTACATCATCATTTAATTAATAAATTAAAAAAGATACAAACTGAATAAGTTTCTATTATCACATTTAGAATAACATTTTTAGGTGCAACCAGAAGTGGAAAGTACCAAGGTATATGTGTTTGGTTTGAATGCGATTTTCCTCAAATGACCAGTGAGAATCGCATCACATTAAGTACAGGTCCAGAGAGTCCAGTCACTCACTGGAAACAAACTATTATTCTTTTGCCTGAAGAACAAGAAGTAGAGGAACAAGAACCAATAGCTTTCAAATTAGATATTAACAGAGACGTTGAACATTCTAGAAGGTATAAATATATTTTATATTTATTGTATGCTTTATATAGACTATGGTACATAACTCTAGATCTGAGAAAAAACTGTATTGGCAGTTTATGTTTAGTTATGTGTGTATCTCGGCAGTTTTATCCTGTGCATTCTGCTTAAAATGCCCTAAGATTGTCTTGTGGGCATTCAAGGTCAAACGCATATCTATGTGCCGTCCACTACATCAGTCAATTAAAAAAACGTCTGTATCAAAATCTATCCAGGGATGGTTACTTGTTTTAAAACAATTTTTTGAACCATTCTGCCATAAACAAAACACAGTGTTGGATCTGGATTTAAGATTAGAAGAAAACTTTAATGAACCAGTGATCCAGCTTTCAAAATGTGTATTTGAAGAAAAATTTAAGTGTGCTATTATTCACATAAATAAGTCTACAAGCTTAGCTGATGTCTAAGTGTTTGATGTGATTTTTTAATTTGTTGCAGATATAATTTACAATTGACTCTACTAGACCCTGAACAAGTAGAGCATCCGGTCCCATGCACATGTTATATGACAAAATGCATTTTGATAAAGACTGTAATGCAGCAACAGGCAGAACATGCAATTCAAAGTTCTATGGAAACTAATATATTACAAGAAGATAGAATAGATGATGATGATGATTAAAATATTTTTCTATTTGTTTTTATTAAATATTAAAGCAAAAAACAAGTTACCCTTTTTATTTATATCAAATTCAATATTTTAAATGATTACAATGACATATTTTGCGAATAAATAAAACCCAATTTATTGTGCAAGTTTTTATTTTCATTGATAAAATTTTGTACTCTTTTTTTCTTCTTCAAGGTATCTCATCTCTCAAATTTGGTGTATGTATATAAACCAAATATATTCGATAAAATGCATCTAGGTATGAACTATTGAAATAATTGAATGATCAATATTTTGTTTGTAAAGGATTTTCTTTGCTATGATGTTATTTGCGATCAGTTTTCTTACTATCTTGTAAAGGATTGTAAAATAAACAAAAGAGACATGTTAGGCCATCCTATCTAAAGGCGATTTTAAAACCAATAAGAAATAAAGCCATCTAATATTATTCATGTTACAAAAATGGCGATTTACATGCCGCTAGTAGGTCAACAATTTTTATTATCCCTGGAGGGCTTTTAAGACCAATAAGAAATAATTTAACGCATCTAATATTATTTGTTAGAAAATTTGATATTTTTATTCCGCGAGTAGGTAAATAAATTATACCGTTTCTCGACGCCAAAATGTATTTGATAATAATTCGATAGTCTATATAGTATCATTTCGATTAAGTTTTTTTATAAATGAAATTGTATCATTAAATAGACTAATTGTTTGTTCGTTTTAAGCATATATATGGGGCGTTGCTAAAAATAGTATAATATTAATTTATTCATTATCATATTAATCATTAACTTCTTAAATCCACCACTGGTATCACAGTATGATGTAAACAATGTACCAGTTAAGGCAGTGCATACTCATTAGAGAATATTCTTCAGTTATGCATACTTATTACATTTATTATCATTATCAGCTCCTGAGCATATCGGTAACAGATTGAGTGAGTTGAGCTTCCGCACTGAGCCAGCGGTTATAATCTAATCTCATCAAGAGTCTCGCTAAGTAGACTCCGCAGGGACGGTCTCGCAGCGCCACGAGCAGTTGCATTAGCTGCTTCACCAGTGTATTGAACCTACAAATTACAGAATAGCTTACGAGTACAAATTTCAAAATAAAATAAGCATTTTAATCTAGTATAAAATTTCTTATATTATAACAGAGAAATAAAATTAAAGTACGTTGTAGAAAGGAGCGATTCTTTTTAAAAAACAACTTTTCAAATAAACCTTGCTATTAATATTGTAACAAACATTTTTTTATTGCAAATAAATTGGTTTTGTTTAATAATGGATAAAAGTTTTATTCAATGCAATACACATTATTATAAATATTTATCACTACTCACACAATTTATACCAACATATATATTGTGTATATTTACCGATTAGAGCATGCTGCTAAATGATAATCTGCATCTCCTTCGTCAGTTTCGGTATCAGTAATACTGCAAAAAGAGTGGCACAACTTGAGCAACTCCATTATATTGCAAAACACAGGGTTGTTTATAGAGTCCAGAGAGTCACCAGAGTCTTTGCACTGAAAAAGTACCAATTACATTTTTAAATATATAATCGATTGTATGTATGTATAGTTATATAAACTATACAATCGGTATAGTTTAGCAGATTTGAAGGTTTTATGCCTCAAAATAAAGGCCTAATATTTCAGTAGATATATCTAATCATATTACTAAATAATTTAATAAAAATTATCTATGTTACAATAACTTAATGTATTTTGAATGCAAAATTATGCTAAAATTATCCCCGAAATCAATGAAATAAGACTAAAGAAGCTATTTTTTTGATGTTAAGAGGCCCTATTGTCGATACTAACAGACACTCGAGTTTTACCATTTTATATAATTTTTCCATTACGTTTAAATAGACAGAGTTTACTGTATTAATAATTTTAAACTCAACTTACCGATGTAACCGTCAAAAATGACTGGCTGAGTATGTCAGCTAGAAAGGTAGCATGTGCTTCTTTTAGTTTCTCAAAATCATTAGTCTTGTTAACAGCTTCCATAAAACGGGAGAAGTTTGTCTCCAAGACGTCTGCTTGTAAGTAATGTTGTAGGTTGTCCATTAGGAACATTAACTTATTATGTAACTGACTTAAGGAAAATCTGGAATTTTTATTTATTAATGTCAAAGAGTATTTTAAGAATGTAATTTTTGTTCTGGTCCGTGTTAACTTCGCGAAAGTGTCCTATGCATTTCATTTCATTTTTATACATATAAAAATGATATGTTTTCTCCGTAGTTGATTAATATTATCGTAAGATTATCAAGGAACTTCAAAAAATATTCAAGGAACTTATTAGTTGTGAAAAATATAATTTTGTGATCCTTTCAACCATTTCGATAAGGCACAAAAATTTAACCTCTCTTGCTTTTATATAATCTTACCTACTAGAATGTTTATAAGTCTTCCAAAGTGCATGCAAATCGTGTTGGGTCTTTTTTATCCTCAGTAACAATCTGAACATGTCGTTGTACCGCGCTAGTACTTCTGGCGCGAACAGCAGATGTAATGGCCACTTGAAGTCATACTTCAAAATTATACTGGACCAACCATCTGCTGCTGTAAAAAATAATATAAATAAAAAGTGCAATTTCATTTTCATTAATTTTTCAATAACAAGACTATGCCTGTTCAAAACATATAGACTTGGCCTTTAATTTGGACACAATTTGTACAGCATTATTATTTTAGATTATTAGCAGTTAATCTCTATATCCTCTAACGAATTTATAGCTAGTTATATAATTTTTTTGCAACAGGAATGTATACGCTTTGATATAACAACAGATGAAAAGAAAATTGAATTACTCCGATTTTTTATGGATACGTCTTGTCTAAATTGGTACAGTTCAATGATGACAAAACTTACAATAGATTCAGAATGGTCAACATGGAGAACTAAATTTTGTAAGTCTTTCTCAAATAAGGGATGGAATCTGGTAACAGATGCACTATCATTTAAATACAAGGATGGTACACTGTTGGATTATGCTATGGAAAAAGAAAAACTTTTATTAGATATGAGAAGATCTATTGACACAGGTACTTTGGTAGATCTTATAGTAGCGGGTTTACCAGATTTTATTATCAATAGAATTAATAGAGAAATATTAAAAGACACCGTAGATTTATTTAACGAAATTAATAAATATGAATATATGGTAAACAGTAGAAGATTTTTAGGTAAGAGAAAGACTATATATGCTAGAACAACTTATAAAAATAACAATCAAAATTGGTGTAAGATTTGTGAAAGGTTAGGTAAGGGTAATCGCAACCACCCAGAAGATATATGCTGGTTTAAAACGAGTAAAGAAAATATAAAGAAAAATATTAAACATGTAAACAATTCAGTTATAGAAGCCGAATTAAATGAATCGGAGCCAAAAAACGAATAGTGACACCATTAATATATGTAAAACTACTACTGAACGATGAATTAGATATAAACGGGGTTTATGATTCAGGTTCAAATGTTTCTCTGATTAATTCTAAATTATTAAAACTCAAAGGGACAGGAAACATATTGAATGAAGCTAGTTTAGTTACTATTAATGGTGTTAAAAAAGCAAGTGGTTTGACAACTTTAAAAATTAAGATTTTTGAATTAGAAAAATGCGTAGATGTATACATCATGGATAAGGAACAATTTAAATATGATTTTTTGATCGGATTAGATTTAATAAAAGAGTTTAAACTGATACAAAATGAAGATCTAAAAATAACTCAGCGGTTAATCGAAGATCAAAAAAATAAAAAAATAAATAACGAGATGACTATAATGAAATATGAAATAAACTTTAATGAGCACATAAAAGAGGAAGATTTTGACGTAAAAATAGATCATTTAAATAACGAACAAAAATTTGAAATTGATACGTTAATAGATAATTATAAGTCGGTTTTTGCAAAAAATAAGTATGATATAGGCACTGTCAAGGGGTATGAAGCCAGAATAGATTTGATAGTGGATAAATATTGTAGTAAAAGACCTTATAGATGTACCGTAGAAGATAAAAAGGAAATCGAGGAACAAATAGCAAAACTGTTAGATAATAAGTTAATAGAAGAATCCTATAGTCCATTTGCAGCACCTGTTACAATGGCTTTTAAGAAAGAAGATAACCGAAAGTCTAGGTTGTGTATTGACTTTAGAGAACTAAATAAAATTGTAGTACCTCAAGCACAACCATTCCCTTTAATCGATGACTTAATGATAAAGACGAGAAATTGTAAGTTTTTTTCAACTTTAGATATTAATTCCGCATTTTGGTCTATTCCTCTACGAATCGAAGACAGG
Organism: Neptis clinioides; assembly: GCA_027564055.1. NCBI lineage: Eukaryota > Metazoa > Arthropoda > Insecta > Lepidoptera > Nymphalidae > Neptis > Neptis clinioides. Next base: position 11,507 of record JAOPUB010052343.1, read on the forward strand.
AAAAAAACTGCATTCGTAACTCAGGAAGGGCATTTCCAATGGACATGTTTGCCTTTTGGCCTTAAAACTTCACCAGCAATCTTTCAGAGGATATTAAGTAATATATTACGAAAATATAAGCTTAATAATTTTACAGTTAACTATATAGATGATATTCTTATATTCTCTAAAACCTTTTCTGAACATATTAATCACCTAAAACAGTTACTCGAAGCAATTAAAACCGAGGGTTTTAGATTAAAATTCACAAAATGTACTTTTGCATCTGACAAAGTTAAGTATTTAGGGCATATAATTCAGAATAATACTATCAGACCAATTAATGATAACTTGATTTCAATAAAAAACTTTCCTATTCCTAAAACACAGAAGAATGTGAGACAATTTCTAGGAAAAATTAATTTTTACCATGAATATATACCAAAGAGTGCTATAATACTAGATCCATTGCATAATTTATTAAGAAAAAATCAAAAATTCATTTGGTCTGACGAATGTCAAAAAGCATTCGATGTTATAAAAGACTTGTTATGCTCTCAACCTATATTGGAAATTTTTGATCACAATTTGCCTATTAACATTTATACAGATGCATCACTGGTTGGTGTCGGAGCAATTTTGAAACAGATACAACCTGATGGGAAAGAAAAACCAGTAGCTTACTTCTCGAAAAAAATAAATGAAGCCCAGAAGAAGAAAAAGGCAATTTTTTTAGAATGTTTAGCTATAAAAGAAGCAGTGAGATATTGGCAATACTGGTTAGTGGGTAAGACTTTTACAGTTTATTCCGACCATAAGCCTTTAGAAAATATGAATTTAAAGTCCAGAACAGATGAAGAGCTAGGTGATCTGACATATTACTTATCACAATACGATTTTAATATTAAATATGCTCCGGGTTATAAAAATGTAGAAGCAGACTGTCTAAGTAGAAATCCAGTGTTAGAATCAAATGAAAATACTAATGAACAATTGAAAATAGTGAACTTAATTAAATTAGAAGATATCTTATTTGATCAAAGTACAAATCAAGAAATACTAAATAATAAAAACAGATTTATAAAAAAGCAAAACGTATACTATAAAAAAACAAAGAAACAGGAAAAGATTGTATTATCGGAAGAGTTCAGTATCAAATTCTTAAAACACTTACACGAAGACATGTGCCACATTGGAGTCGGGCAAATGCAAAAAACTATTAGTTCGCTATACGCGGCTAAAAATTTGACGGATAATATAATGAAACTTTGTAAGAGTTGTGAAGTATGCATAAAAAATAAATCAAGAGGGCAAGATAAATTTGGATTAATGTCCCACCTTGGCCCGGCCACAAAACCATTTGAAATAATATCAATAGATACAATAGGAGGCTTTGGAGGTTCACGATCAAAAAAGAAATATCTACATTTGTTAGTGGATCACTTTACAAGATATGCATTTATAACAACTTCAAAAACTCAGAATTCAGATGATTTTATAAAATTAATGAAGAATATAACAGAAACGGAGGATGTTGAAATGCTTCTCACAGATCAATATCCGGGGATAAACTCTAAAGAATTCAGAAAATTCTTGAATGATCAAAGGATACAAATGATTTTTACGGCAGTAAATACTCCATTCTCAAATGGTCTTAATGAGAGGCTTAATCAAACATTAATTAACAAAATGAGATGTAGGATAAATGAACAAAATAATAAAAAAGCATGGGCGACAATAGCTCAAGAATAGGTTCGAGAAGTAACAAAAAATATAGCAACAAAAAGTTGGCCAATTATTTTGATACCTACTTCACATATGTGGCAAGGGGGTGCCTCCCTAAATCTTCACAATTGGTCCCAAGTCCAAAACTGCTTAGGTTTCTTTCGTAATTGTAAGAGATGTAATGTTTAGTTATTTATCGGTTCAGTTGTAGAATCTGACATTGTGTTTTACACCCCCTTATGCTTCAACATATAATAATATATGTAGTATTACATATATACACCTTCCTCTTGAATCACTCTATCGATTAGTGAAAACCACATTAAAATCGATCGCCTAGTTTAAAAGATCTACGCGAACAAAGGGGAATCGACTTCATTAATCATTAATGGCGTCTTCACCGACAATAAGACTGATAACTACAAAACATTTCACATTGTGGCGGTTTTTTTTTATTTTTTAATATTCAAAAATACGGGAGATTTGCATAACAATAGCACAGTTATTTCCAACACAGAATGGAGTCCCTACAACACCTAAGTTAAGCTTAAGTGTTAGGTGAACCAGAACACGTTTCGGGTCGCTTGCATTTAGGTAATGTCGTGACCACTTTTAGTAAATACAGCTATTTCTCTAACTCTGTAAATACTACTAGTGTACCCTAGCTTCGCTTGTGTGTATTTTAAACGAAAATCATTATTTTTATTTAAATAAAACCTTACATCCGTGAGGGAACTGGTTAGGGTACAATTCCCCTGTGCCGCTAGCTGCTGCATTTCGTAAGAGCAGCTCCCCTTGGTGGTAGGGGATCTATTCCCCCACTGGTTTGTGACATTTGAAATCGTAGCCTCCTTCTCTTCATCCCCTGTCTACTCGTTGCCTTTTTCCTACCAAGCAAGCAATAAAGCTGAATAGTTTGAACACGCTAATCTCAGGAACTGATTCGAATTGAAAAATTCTTTTTATGTTGGATAGTCCGTTTATCAAGGAAATTTTTAGACTATAAAACATCACGCGACGACCCATAGGAGTGGAGGACCATGCGGCTAAAGTCGCGCGGGTCGGCTAGTAATTATAAATGACCCGTCCTCGCTTCACTGAGTTATTAGTTTTAGCGAGACTAACAAATCATACGAGCGAAGCCAGGGCAGATCGACAAGTTCGTTAAAAAGACAAAATACTTCATTTTGTCAAAGTATAATTATATGAGTATAATTATATGTTAAACTTACTATTAAATGCGCAAAACGCACTAAGGGTATTTTACGCATATGTTAAGTGTGTGTGTTCGTAACTATCGACCTGCCCTTGCTTCGCTGAGGTGTAATTATGATTGTCGAGTACCTTAAACTTTTAATTAAATAAAAGAAGCCTAAGTAACTCTTTATAACATCAGCTATCTGCCAGTGAAAGTCTTGTTCAAATCGATCCCGGCTGAACCAGAGAGATTCCAGAGATTATCGAAACAAATAACCAAAAATTTCTACAAACAGACACTCCAATTTTATTTTATGTATTGACATGCTAACGCACTCAGTGTGCTTTACGCGTGAAGGTGTTTTCAGTGGTTTCCATTTACTACACAGTATGTAAGCTTACCTGTAGCCTCGCCCGAACTATGTCCAGGGGGTTGGTGAGTATGGTGGTGGTGAAGCCCCCGAGCGTCC
>JAOPUB010052443.1:0-14870 GCA_027564055.1 Neptis clinioides
ACAAAGCTACCTAAGGGAGCTGTAACGTGCCTTGCTATTTTAGATGTTTGACATGGTACGCACTCTCTAACCCATGCTCGTATGTCTCTTCTAAGGGACGGCCAGATAAAGCGGTCACTCAATAGTTTTATGGATGCAGCAGCTCCGGGGTGACTCAAACCGTGCAAAGTATTAAATATGGGTCTTCTGAATGTGGATGTTATAAAGGGGCGAGGTTTACTTAAAGAAACGTCACAGAATATAGAAATATTAGATTCCGGTAGTAAGATTTCTTTTAATTTAAGTGATGTCGTCCCATTAATAAGCCTTAATAATTCTGGATCATTTTTCTGAGCAGCAGCCAGATCGGACATATCTACGGGCGATTCAATGGCTTCTATCCGGGAGAGCGTATCAGCCACCTGATTGTCGTGCCCTGAGATATGTTTAATATCGGTAGTAAATTGGGAAATGAAATAAAGCTGGTTTATTTGCCTCGGGGAGCCCTTATTTTCTTTTTGTTTGAATGCAAAAACGAGTGGCTTATGGTCGGTAATAACTGTAAAATGTCGTCCTTCAATCATATGCCGAAAATGTTTTATAGACTCGTATATCGCTAGCAACTCACGATCATATGCACTATATTTTTGCTGTGTAGGACTCATCTTTTTTGAATAAAAAGCTAGAGGTTGCCAGTTATTGTCAACCTTCTGTTGAAGAACACTACCAATAGAAACAGTAGAAGCATCTGTTACCAGTGCCAGCTCCGCATTTGGAACTGGATGAACTAGCATAGCCGCTTGCGATAAACTTTCTTTACATAAATTAAATGCATTTAAAAGCTCTTGGTTCCAACTTACAGGGTTAGAACCTTTCATATTCGTGCCGGCTAATAAATTATTAAGTGGAGCTTGTAATTCCGCAGCGTTTTTGATAAATCTCCTATAGAAATTGATCATCCCCAAAAACCTTCTCAAACCTTTTACTGTTTTAGGGGCAGGAAACTCTTGTATAATTTGAACTTTCTCATTACGTGGACGAACCCCTGAAGCAGAGACAGTGTATCCAAGAAAATTTACCTCTGCCAATCCAAACTTGCACTTAGTTGCATTTATTAAACTATTCTTTAAATATTTCAGATTTAATTTTAGTTTATTAAAATACTTGACAACCGCCCGGTTTGCTTATAACTATCACGCGTGATAGTTATAAGCATGAGATTTTCTCTCTTTTCAGAAAAATCCCCCAAAATCTTTAAAGTCCAACTTACCGGTGATACAAACTCTCCCATTTTTATATTAACTAAAATTAGCAATTAAAAATAATAATCCTTCCGAAATATTTAACAGGATTATTAATCACGTAATTCGGTCATAGCTCCGTTATATCGTGAAAAAAAGACAAACAAATAAACCATTGTATATATAAGTAGACATCTATTTTTGTTGACTTTGTTTGTTACATTTGTTAAAGGCAAATATTGCCGAATACTAATAATACGTGTCCTCGTCGTCATCGCAATGTCGCCATAATTGCACGACATTGCTAATGTCAAGGCTGCTTTTGACAACAAGACGTGTGCATTGTTGATACAATTAATATGTCTACTGACGATGACGGACATACATGTTCTAAATACCACACTAAAATTTTTTATTATTGCTATCGGTATTACTCATAACTATGCAGGTCCTTGGTAATCGTTTAGTCATTTAAGTAAAGCCTTAATGAAAATTTTGAAAACGGAATTGTTTAAATTTTTAACGAAACCTTTGTATGTAAAGTGTATGAATGGCAATGCGTATTATCACGATAGGAAGCTTAAGACAGGATGGTGATTACATTAAATATGTCGGTTTCATCTATTTCCTAATTTCCTCAATTATATTGTACTTTTTTACCACCTATTGTTTATTACCATTTAGACCTATAGTCATACACAGCAATATTGTTTCCATTTATAAAATACTCATGTGATAGACCTTGCGAAATACCTTGAATGATAATGGATAACCTTACATAATGTACGGATTCGATGTTGTTAAAAGATTATTATTTTTACGGTAGTAAAATTGAAAATACTTCTTTAAAACTAAACAGTTAAACCTTAATGATTCAGAGAGTTGACCTTTAGAAATAAAATTCATGGCCTTTATAAATTTTATCAAAAAAAATTATTTAGTATATTTTTATTTGTTTGTATTTAATGAAACATCTATTTTAATGACAGTATTCGTTAGCTTGGCGAAATGAGATTTTACGAAATTTTATTGGATGTGCCAGTCACAGAGTTTCACCAGTGCAGACTTTAAACGATTTTTTTGTTTGATTTTTTAATTGGAATATGAATTAAATTGGAAATATATATATAGCTTTATATAATAAAATTAATATTAATATAAATATGTCATAATGATAGAGCGATTGTTTGGACTGATAAAGTAAGTTTAATTTATACTTGAAATATGATAAATGACGAAGTTTCTAAACGCTAGCTGTAAATTATAAGATAAGTCTTAGCTAAACTCCCAACAAATTGTTCGAGTTTCGCAAATTTGGTTCTATATTTGAAGAAAATGATGTAATTCCTTTACTGTATATATAATAACTGTATATCTAACAATATACAAACAAAATAAGTTTAAATAAATCCTTTGTCGTTAGGCAATACTTTTAATTATTTTAGACTTTTCAGCTTCGGTATCGTAATTTTAGAATGAATTTTTGTAATAGATAATATGCGATAGTTCCAATATTTTCTATCATAAGCTTAACTTTTCCGCATCTTAGTAATAAGTGTCAAACTAGTCGTTCTTAATAACATCGGACACAAGAACATGCTCAACTTTTACTTTGAAGAAGTTGAAAAATAGATTAATGAGAAAACTTACCTTTGGTACAGTTTTTAAATTAGGATAATATATAGGAAAACTATATTAATTGAGATTTAATGCCATAATAAAAATTAAGTATAGGCTCTAACATTTATATTCGTTTACTGTTTATAAAAGTCATATAACAAGTTTCTCCTATAACATAGAGTAACTGCTCGGTAAAGTTAATTTAGCGGAGCTTTCAGCGTTTTCTCAGTACAACGACCTGGTAGGGATTATACGTGGGTGGTGTTATGAATGTACTAACTATTACGTCACATTTATTTACAGACGAGTAATTTCGCGAAACAATCTGAATCACTAAAAAGGCTTAGGAGCTAGGATACACTAATTGGATTTCGTCGTGTTAGCAAACAGCACCATTATGTAGAAGATTGTTGGAATTAACTTACATTGTTTGCAGTAATTGCTTACGTGTAAATTTATGTGATAGGCCTATTATGTGTATCTAGCGACAATTAGACTTAATCGTTTACTTGACTAAATCATAAGACAGGTCATTGAAATAGGATGGAAAATAAAGAAAATAGTCTATATTTTATTGTATTTGATCTAGATGTTATTGTATTTGATGAATTAAATGTTTGTTTGAAGAATTATAAGGAGATGAAATAGAAATATAGAATAAACAGTGTCACAGCTCAAGCTTTTTTCTTATTAAAAGAGACTTACGTCTTGAATTTTTATTATCATTGTAGCACGGCCTTCAAGCCTGTAGACAGCGTGTCACCATCCCACAGCGCTTTAACTCTTACCTACACTTATGTCCTACTTACCTTACTTAGAAACGCGTAATATATCACTGTTTGTAGTGTAGGTGATAATTTGACAAAATGAAATTTTTATGTTGTATATACCTACAAATATTAAGTAATATTTTACCTAATAAAATCTACGAGTTATTAGGGACATAATGTTATCAACATAATATGTAATACAATACATATCGGTCATCATATAGTGAGAAAAAAAAATATTTTACGTCAAATAATTATATTACTAGTGATGTGCCGTATAGGCATTTTGGAATCTCGAGGCTAGTACTCGAGTTCTACTCAATTGGGATTCGCTGACTCGAATCCAACTGCAAAATCTACTTTCTCAATTTATGCTGACGAAGAAAAAAAAAACGAAATCCATAAAGGAAGCAAATGTCAATCAATGCATTCTTCCTAAACAGAAATCTGGTGGCAGCATATGTCTCGACGGTCTACTCTAAATCGCTAATAGTTACTATCATTGGATTTATATGGTTCTTATTATACAATTCGTTCGAATGTTTTATGTCTTACAGCATGTGGGATAAATAGGCCATTCCGCTCGGAAGCGCATCGGGCTGTGATGATACGCGTTGGGAACTCTTATGTTTAATTTCTAACGTTGCGTTGTTTAATTCTCGGAGTTGTAATAAATGTAAAGGTGTTTCATAAATTTTCGTGATGTGTGTGGCAAGAATTAGTCATTCTATAATATTTTTGTAGTACTATTATAACCTCAAGTAAGTTGGAATATTTGTATTAAGAGTAGACCACATCAGTAGTCCAATGACTCAGATTTGCATAACCGATCGTCTGACGCTTCATTTTTTATGTAACCCACAATTCACAATTTTTTATAATCATTTACTAACATTGATCCTGTGCCAATTTAGTTATTCTGATATTCATTTTGTTAGATTCTAAATAATATTTCTATCATAAGTTGCACGTGTTCATGTGGGAGGGCTCGAGAAGTGCTTGTGCAAGCCAGGAAGTTGTCTAAACTCGTAAACCAGTCCCATAAAACTCCCACCTGACTTAAACTTGACACACTGTCACTGCAAATTTAACATACAAAAAAATAGTAATGTAACTTTATCTTAATAAAAAAACGAATATTTTTATTGCTTACTTTCAGTCGCCGATATCGTCCAGTCAAGCGCAAATATTGACACAAGATTAAATATTATCTCTGCGCCGGAGGAATTCCGAAACATGACAATATTATTTTGGTATCGAGTCCAATAAGCTACCAATGTCTCGATGTCGTATGGAGTTTATTCGTGACTCTATTGGATAATATTTTTTATCGAGATTCTAATATATCAAGTTGCCTTAAATCCAATATTGTATTTTAATCTTATTAAGAGATTTTTTGATGACTTGAAAATGGATATTTATAAACAGATTATATAGATGGAGAATATATATATAGTAATGCTTATAAATCTTATGCATGTTTACTTTGACAGTCTGTAGCAAATTTGAACTAAATTTCATTTGCATACATAGTCTCAAAGCGCTGCAACTGTTTCATTACCATAAAGGGACGCTATCTGCTTCGTTGCGTGTTGCCACTCATTTATAACGTAGAACAGCTGAAAGGTTCGCCCACTACTAGTTGACTCAACGATTCATTTCGATAGCATTAAAACACTGGCACAATCTTTTACTAGTTTACATCTACACTATTATATTATGAATGTTATAATTTTGTCCCTTTCTTAGTATGTTAATATTTGCCCTTATATTTAGTGAAGTAAATAATTTCACTAGAGTAACAAAGAGCCATAAAGGTTGGTCTTTAATTTGTAAGATGTTTACTTACTTATTATGCTTCCAATTGCAGATTTTCTGTTCGACCTCGTTACACTTTGCTAGCTACGCGGTAGTACTACGCTGACGCATATGTTGAACAATTTAAGCGGTACATATACCTAGTAACAAAGGCAATAAAGTTATTGTTCTCGCGGAAGATGGAGCCGTGCCGCGATTTTCCCTTTCTCAAGGCTGGTTACCGACAGTAGACTAACCTTCTTTGGTAACAAGTGATCCTTTGTTTAACGTACAATAAGACCTTGTGTATGAAACGAGATCAGTCAGTAGGTAGTCGTTACGCGAAAATACGAAGAGCAAGAGATCTTGTTTCTAAATTGGATACAGGACCAATATGTAAACGTCAGATTGGTTTCACTGTGATTGTATGTTCAAACTTTTCCTATTTACTTGGCGCGAAGAAACTGGTCTAATTTCAATTTGCTAGAAACGACCTATTGTAGAGCATTTTTTTTGTTGTGTTTATTTAGGGGTTCAGTAAAAAGGTTCTATTTCGTCCCATTCGCACGTACAGTTTCTAAATGAAATTTGTGAGTTACCCTTCTAGGAAAAGAAAAGAAAGCCAATCTCGACCCTTCGTACAGCTTATGTATGGTTTCATCCATTTCCCTTGTATTCGCTGAATTATACTTAAATAGAATTCCAGAAAAACAGAACTTTCAATTACTATTAATAATATAAGCCCTATAAAGATTTTTTGTGTTAAAATAGTGTAGTTTTATTCTAATAGTAATAAGGTAAATACTTATAATTGTACAATAGCAACTTTATCATGGCTCGTAACTCATGTCAATTTGTTAATAATAGAATAATATTCGGATGTCATACGGGTTTAAAGTCTTTACTTTTCGTCCTCTGTGGTCTATATGGAAATTGCAATTTATAACATTAACACTCGAATGGTGTAATAATATTTTCATATAGTGATAAAAACGTGAAATTTTGTCTGAAAAGCCGCTATGAATGTATCCTATTGAATTATATTGCGAGGAAAATTTTATACGAGAGTATTCAGCCTTTATTTGGTATAATAGGTTTACACGTAACGATATTTATATTTTTTCGGTTTAGAGGTCGTTTGTGGATTATACGTGTGTAGAGAAAGACGGCACTGCGGGCGGTATTGCTTTTAGACCATTTCGTGTATTAGCCAAATGCTTGAACAAATTACCTTTTATCGTGTTAATCTTATTATCATCAATCTTCTTATCACTAAGTTATAAGAAACGGCATTATGTAGGGGTCTTAAACAAGTTATCATGACTCAGGTGCCTAAAGCCTTTTCAATCTAGTAATTTTGTTATTATTTATTACTTTTCTCCAAGGATGTTACTTTAAACGCCATAGCTGTAGAAAGCAGTTATTTATTTTTAGAGCGGACGCAGATGTTGAAGGTCGTTGCTGGTACAGCACGCTACTTATTTATTTAACGGAGCCCACACAACGAGTCGAGGTTTTGCAAAGGGAGAAAAACATTACCTATTTACAGAATTTACTAGCACGCAAATATTCGACATGCCATATTTTACTCGACGTTTATTTTAAAACACGAAGATGATATTGAATTTACTCCAAAACTGGTTTTTATAGAACAGATGTTTAGTTGATGAAACATAAAGCGTTAAAGTCGAATTTTACTTCTGCATTCAACTTCAATTATATTTACAAATTGTTCTTAATTAAAATGAATGTAATCTCAGATAACTAATGAATAAATGAATTCCTCACTTTATCGTTCTAGTTATGTGTATGTTATTTTCGGAAGTTTACAAACAAGTAGACATTTTTTTTGTCGAGTATTGTTATTAATAAAAACATTGGATGACTTAGGGCGAGGGCTCGCGTGTTTAACTTTCATTAGGCAGTCCACGCCTTCACAAACATACCCTGTCATATTCTATCGGCTCCGGCATCGGCGCGCGGCGTAATGACTCATCACGGACGTTGCGTAGCTCTGTCGAAGTCGTCTTGCCAATGTCGGTGTTTATGACCCATCAAATTTATGTTCGAAAAGTAGTTTATGGATATTTAATGTTGATTATTATTAAAGTCTATGAAAGATAAGCGTCTATAAAAAATATTCTTTGTTACGGTACGTTTTATCTTCAAACAAGATTTTTCTAATACATATTTATATTTTATGTTATAAAACCATTAGGACTTTTAACTCCCATGTAATTCAAAAAAGAAATGGAAATCTTCGAATCAGTCTATTCGGCTCCGGTTCATTTCTATAAATATAATCGTTACAGCCCTTCATAAGTGGAGCTATTTTGGTCTTGGAAGAAGTTACACAAAAGATTTGCAAATAATATAAGAAAGTAGTGCGTCTTATGTTGTACAAACGAATAATATTTCATGGTGGTCTGCTAAATTTAGGAATCTCTTATTATAAACATAAATTATAATCGTGTTAAAAAAGTAATTAAAATGAATTTAAATTTATAAACCTTCTTTTATTTTAGAGGATGTATATTAAATCTTGATCAAATCCGATTTTGTCGAATCAAATCCGAATATTACTAATTTACGGTTATTAGCTGGAGGTTCATTAACTTTTCCGTAATGTTTATATACTCAAAAGTTTTATGCAGTGCCTTATTGTACTTTGTTTTTTTTTTAATCTACAGCAGTACAAGTATATTAATGGTTTTATTTAAATGTAGGCCGGTACTATCGTGGGATATATAATATATTTTGTATGTGTGTAAAATCCTTAGTTCTTTACTCGATGTAAAACAGAATTTGGGTAAAGACAAAATTTAAGTTAAGCATCAGTTCTAGTCATTTATCCCTTTAAAAGGTTAGCTTACTTTAATAAAATGTTTACAGAATTATCGAAACATACTTTAGACCATAATTGAAAACATTAATATTAACTTTCCGAGCAGGTTTTCATGAAATTACAATCACATGACCCTCCCGCGTTTCAACGTTTGTCGGGCACACCCTCAGGGTATGTTTCGTAAAACTTGACTAGTTCCACTGGTTATTTTCTTTAATTGGTAAATATAGCAACTTTCATAGTTAAATATTGTTTACATACATAGTTAATTTCGTGAGTACAATTTTAATATGGTGATTTTTTATATTATTTCATTTGTATGAGTGATTTTTTCTTTCCACTTATTAAAATACAGTAAATAACAAAAATGTAAATGACGATTGTGGGAAAAATACAAATTCGTGACAAACGATCGTGCATTGCATTACAATGAAAACTACTATAATGGCTTAATAGTCTTTCCGAAGTAACTTAGAGCTCATAGATCGATTTGTCTAGGAAAGTACTCGTTGTACTATTGCGTCGTACTGGTTTAAGGGAAACATCCAACTGCTATAAATTTTAATTTCTGCAAGTTCCATCCAATTGGTTTGTTCAATGGATAAACTTGAGTTTAGTTTAAGTTTGGGGACATGTTTTCCCTATAGAGTACTTATCTACGCTATGAAGTTTTTATTGGTTTCAGTTTCATAGTTTTTATAAAGGAAATATTTTATTCTGTATCAAGGATATTGATTATAATACTATATATATGCAAAAAGTGTGATTTTTTTTGTCAAATCTATACATAATATGGTAAAGCAAAAGAGTTTGTTTGAACGCGCTATTCTTAGGAACAACTTGTTTAAATTTGAAAATTAAATATTATTTTTGTGTTGGATTGTCCATCTATTGAGGAAGGCTTAAGGCTAGATATCATCACGCTGGGACTAATAGGAGTTAAAATATAAATGATATGTTCATTTAAATCATCTGAATTGATATTTTTGTTTCGCAGCAATAAAAGATATTAATGATTCACTTAGTGTTCCGAATGTATATGGGCCTCATACAGAATGGTCTTTTGATTGTACGACCTTGTAGTCATTTGGATCAATTATCATTAATTTACAACGGTTAGTTATTGAAAATTATTTGATGTCTGAATAGTTTTGATGTTTACTTTAAAAGTTTTAAATTAGTTTTAAAATATCCAACTAATATATATTTGTCATAAAAGTTATCTGAAGATTCCCTTCTCTGATTTATACAAAGCCAATTTAATACTGGAACATAATATATCACAAGTTTACGAGAACTTATAAATTTTCCTGTTCTTGTCACAGGGAAATAGAATTTCATTCCGGCCTCACATGTACTACATCTTACAAAAGGTTTCAATGTACGTATATGTATGGTTGTATTATGGACATGTTTATTGTATTTTAAATATTTTCCGAAAATCTCCAGTTATTTGTAGATTAGGTATATGTGATTTCAATAAAATTAAACGAAACTTTGAAAATGTTAATATCTCTATAAAAAAGCATGACTCGTGGCGATGTGAAAGAATTATTTCGCTTCGATGGCTGTAAAAAAGTTACCATGACAGTTTAACCATAATACGGTTTTTTATACATAATTAATTTTCAGACTAAAAACAGGAATTTGAATAGTGCAATAATAATTTGTTGGGGCAGTAAATTACTTTTTGCGTTTATATATGGACGTAGTAATTATTATACAACATTGTCGTCCTAACTTGCCGTGTAACTATGATGTCGTCCAAGGTGGTGACGTCTCAGGTCTGTGCGCCATCAATCGATATCGGTTAACCTGTCTGCGTCACCACTGTTTGTATTAACAGTCGCTACGGCGACCGATTTGATTGGATTACTAGGAGTAAATAGGATTTTTGTATTCTACAGCAACCGCTTCATTTCTTTCTGTAGTACTGTAATTCTTAGTGCTTAGCAACGGAAGTTCTGGTGTAAAATCTATTGAAAGATTCACATTACTTTATTTCAGTATGTAGATCGTAATGAACTTTGAATTGGAAGTTGAACATAGAGTGGGGGATATGCCCAAAATATGGGTTTCCAAGACCTACTAGATTTTTTCTCCGTTATTGTACTTCGCTGTCTGGTATCTAATAATTGGTGCTCGTTGATCAAAGAAATGTAGTATTGTGCCAAAAATATTATGTATTAGATTTAACGGATTTATTATATATAATGTAAAGACAGTACCTACTGTATTCATGAAAGGAAGCAATATGAACTACATACTAGCCAATCAAAGCCATATTATAATTCGTATTGCAGATTTTCTCTTTTCTTGTTTTTTAGGCACAAAATAAAGAGTCGTTATTGTCACCAAGATGATTCTGTAGTCCGTCCAACTCCAGTATTAACTCATCAATATCATTTGTAATTCTACTCAGTACTTCTTAGGAAATGAGACAATGGATTGCATGTGATGTGAGTATACGGTTGGCACTTGAAGCGACTGGCCATCGGAAGTTGCTCTGGCTGCATATCCGAGTAAATAATGCATTAAACATCGCTGTTCCTGGAAAAGTAAATTTATACTATTGCTATTTTTATATTATGTAATTATGTTTATTTTAAACTAAGGCAAGTTGACGGCCTATTGTTATATCCTCTTTTACAGAATTACAGTATCACGTTCACTACAATATAACTCTCAATCTTAGTATACTAGATAATCGTTTATCGTATTGGTGTATTAAAAGTCATTGATTTGACAGTTGGACAAATGTGAGATATATAACTTATATTCGTAGGTATTTCCTTAGTTTAGTTAGCTTCCTTTAATTTAAAAATTGTGCAAATCAATTCAGCTACTAATACTAAGTAGGTGCTAAGACAATCCATCTACACTGACGACTGACAATGAATATGTAAAATTTTAATAAAAATATCATCTACATATATACATTACAATAAAAATATCCATTTAATAAAGTCGAACCCAATCGATAGGTCGTTAATTCAAAAACTAGTCATTGGGCTACTGACAAGCCCCACACCTACCACAAGCATTTTATGTTACTTGAAGGAGAGATCAAGAATACTAGTAGTTTGTAAATAAAATTGATAGTAATAATTGTTAATATTTAGTATACATCAAGATGACCTACTACGTAAGACTAATGAGGTTTCGCCATGTTGATATCAAGGTTGTACAAACATTGCAATATTATAAGTCAGCGCCATTGTACAATGCAATTTTTTTAGTAGGTTAACATTAAATCTCTCAATGTGATTTAAACACATTTGATCGATAATTTTTTGTTCTTTTTTTAAATAAAAAAATATGTATAAAATACGATTGAGTACTCCGTAATCATATTCAGGTAATTTTTTCAACGTGTTTTGAATCCACCGACTCATAATTTTCGCGTTTCCATTCCGAACCTTACGAGTTTCGGGACTTGAATAAGATATTTTTATATTTCATGAATAAATATATCGGAAATTCTAATCATATTTGTATAGATATTGAAAGACCAGGTGAAATGGAGCGTAGTAGTAGATTTTAGATAGAAATCGAGAGGTGAGAAGCATAAATTATATTTCTGCTAATATACAATATTGTCATAGCCAATACTAGTTTAGATTTAGGTTTTTATCGTTTGGAAATAGCATTTTTTTTGTTAACTTTGCAGTTATCAATTGTATTGTTTCTTAATTATTTTATACTACACTAAATACATACAAATTAATTTTAGAATTTTAGTAACGTGTATGAGTATAGTATTAGACCAACTTCTAATTAATTCTATGCATAATTTTAGTACAGGGAATTTCATGCAATGCTTTGTAAAGTTTATAACAGAAAGTTTGTAATAAATTTATGTTACTCTTGGGAGTATTTAACCTACACTACAAATTATTTTTTATTATTATTTCAGGTATACTCTCATCAACGGTATGAATATTTACAGTTTGTACTTTTTTTATTCTAAATCTATTAAAATCTGGCAGATTTTCCTGTGGAAGTAGTAAAGTATTACCGGTGTGTTTAATACGTTGGAGACACAATAGCCCTAATTAATTAATGAATTCCGTTTCTAAATATTAAAGAGACAATATTTTACGTTGATTTCATACACTTTTTAGTTTATACATATACTACACGACCCGCTCGCGCTTCGTGTCGGGTGTTTACAGTAAAATTATAATCTGTATGCCTATGTTGTCAATCAGAATGAGAGTAGCGCGCTTCCGAACGAACGAACGGAAATGGTGACATCTTATTGATTTCAAAAGATGGCAACACTGCATCACTTACATCACGCGGGAATAGTGTAGCTTCATATCATTGAAAGAATCAATGAAAGAATTTTAAATATCGGTGCAATAGGAACAAATCTGCGATATTGTATTTATTATTTACTAATATGGCAACTTAATAATATTCGTATAAATTATGAAGATTCAACGTAAGTTACGTTGGATATACGAGATTTAGGACATCCCGATAAAACTAAACTATGGATAAGATTTTGTTCAAAGAAGTGAAGTTGCGTATAATGAAAGTACAAAAGGAACATTGGAACTCACTGGAAATGTAACAGTAACCAATTATGTAGAAGAAAATTGGAGCTTATCGGTACTTACTAATATTTATATTAGGAAAGCTTTCGATCGTGTCTGAGGAAACGATTTCGTCTATTAATAACAATGAGGTCTTTTCAAAGTTTGTTTGGATATAATATTGAAAAGTATTAAGGGTCTGTATATTTTAAAATGATACAATGTTATATTTTCATATTAAAATTATCAAGCAATAAATAATCGGTTATATTTATGTCCTAAATAGTTTAGTTTCGGCTTCAATTATAAACTTAAATTACAATATTGCATGCTCTAATAATCATAACGTAACATTTTGGATTAACACTGAAATAAATCTCAATATTTACTCAATAGTAAAATTTTAGTGACTTTGTTAATACTTAAATTTACCATTAACTACATTTTTTGCGTTTTAAACAATTAATAGCAAATTAATAAGTTGCGACTAAAATTGTCGGGCATCGACGATTAATAGTTAACGAATCGAATCTTTATATATTTAAATTATAAACTACGATTTCACTGCGGTTATATTCAAATATTTTATTAAAGCAAATTGAGTACCTGGGCAGAAGAAAAGAAAAGCATTTTAAACTATGAGAAAAGTTCGAGACAAAGGGTTCTAAATATTAACGATCTAAGCAATGTTCTTATTTAGCATATTGAAAGCTGGGTCGCGTCGTCGTGTCACTCCAAACGTCGACGTTAATTATAAAAAAAGGAAAAAATGTTCACCCCACCGATATTGGGTTGGTCTTGAAGGGTGTCGTTATGGCGGCTTTCGAAAATTTAATTTAATGTATCTTGAAATTGTCACGTTCTTGTTCATGTTTCTGCATTTATATTTCCTACTCCATTCTACTTGTAATTCGAATAGTAATAGTATTGACAGGAACAGTATAACGTGTTCATGAACCATAAATTTAAATAATGCTAGATTCACAATAGCTTGGATAAACGACTGCTCCAAGTCTTTGGGGGAACTTTTATCCCTGTTTTCCCCTATCTCAGTGTAACATACTCGGCTATTGATATTTATGTATATGATAGATGCAAACTAAAATTTTAATTTTAGGCTTTCAGCATTCAAAACATCTATGGAGAATTCAAATAGCCCTGGAATACTATACATACATATTGAAGTTAAATCGAGATTGTAATTAGATAGTAAAGCTATTAATTAACATTAGTAATTAGTTTTAGCTATATCAACATATTCACATAACTACAGCATAATATAGCACAGACTGTATCGGTCTCTGGCTGGCAACGGTATTAAAAAGAGAGCATCATAGTTGTCATTTTAAAGTATCTTTGCAAGATACTTTAAACTTTAAATAGTAAAATAAAACCTATACAGCAATTAAATATAATTCTGTTTTCTTTATTTAGGAGAAAAATGAAACTGGACATATATCATAAGCAACTGACAGATTAGGAGAAAGGGAAGGTAAACTTGCAAGTTTACTTCTGCGGTCAATCTTTAATATATTAATTTGTACCTAAAACTTAGAGTTAAACATTGAATGGACGGTGAGTATTGAGTCAAAAGTCACGGGCTCTATTTAAGTTCCTTCTTTTATATTTGATTAGCGGAATACCACGAAATTTTTACTGTTGAATTTTCCAACATAAATTAATATAAACCTACAACCTCTTTCATGAGTCCTCCCTTACTACTTAATATAAAATAATAATAATCCACTGACCATACCATTTATGACATTTAACACCTTTTTGCTTTTCATTGCGGGGTCTATTTTTTTTATAACATCACGTTTTATAAAAAGATACCAATATTCAAGCTGTAAAACAATCATCAACGTTGTACGATAAAAGGGAAGATTATTAATTTCATAAGTATTATTAATTAAAGAAAAGAAATTATGGTCTATACGCAGATCAGACGTCCTGGCTACTATATTATCACTCCTGGTGGTTATACTCTAGACTAAGACCTTCAGCGTTACTGCTAGAATACTTGTGATGAAATAATAATGATCTCTGTCACGAAGGCATATTTATTTGGTTAGTT
>JAOPUB010052543.1:0-14869 GCA_027564055.1 Neptis clinioides
ATCCTCATTATCAACTAACCCCAGTGTATCATTTTTTATCTTGGCTAATGATATGGCAGTGTCATCATCACTTTCATAGTTTTCTATTAGGTTGTCTAATATTTCATCATTATCTAGAAAAAAAAATAAACATTAAATTAATTTAAAAAAAAGGATATCCTAGACATCAGTACACTAAAATTATATCTTACCATCGGCTCTGTCAATCATTTCAATATCTTCATTTTCACCATCTAACCTATGACTGTCCTTTCCATAACAGTTGACCAACATCCCAAGTTGTCCAGCAACATCACAATATACCAGTACTCCATTACCTAAAATCCATAAAATATTTTTAGGTTACCTATTTTTTAAGTTGATGATGACTTAACTTCTTTAATATTATATCATTTTCTGTAAATTTATGTCCTGCTTTAGATAATTTTCAGTAAATTTATATCTTGAATTATAATTTGAATCTTAGCCTAAATAATACTTCATCATTGAGAGGTCAAATTCATGCAGTCTACATATTATTATCATTGTCCTTGGATAACAACAATTCAAGGATTTCTCTGTCAAAAATGCATTATAGAACTCATTCCAATTACTAAGTTTAGAGTAAACAAAAATAATACTAATTTGAAATTTAAATTTTTCTCGCTAGGTTTATGTCATCAAATATAAATATAAATATATATCAAAAGTATAACCTTTAGGATTCCAGGCCATTGCTGATACATTATGTGAAGTAGGATGATCTATTATACCCATGCATGTGTCAGAATCTACCTCCCAGATGGCTATCTGACCAGCCACAGTACTCCCAGCTAAATACTGCCCACAAGGTGAAAATAAACATTGTGATATGGCACATTTAATCTGAAATTTTAAATAGATTACTAACTTCAAGTTTTATCCTTCCGAAAATTTAAAACATATAATATTATCAATTAAGTAATGTACTTACTGTACTATGTGTGAATGTCATTCTTTGTCCCCAATTCTCACATTCTAATATAATAATCTCTCTATTATTTGGATAAGCAAGGTATTTACCCCCTGATGGCTCAAAATCCATCCGACCTTTAGAATGTTTTATAATAAATAAATTGGAAATAAATAAGTTATTTTTAAAAAACAAATATGTTTATGTTCTATTAAAAAATTATAAATAAAATAAAAGTTTATTAAATTTAAATCACTTACATAACACTTTAGCAGAAAAAAATGTATTTATTTTTGGTACACAAGAGATTTCCTTAACAACTTTTTGTGTATCTATATCCCAGACCCTTATTATTCCATCCCCTGATGCTGTACTAGCATATTTCATTTGGGGACATATTGCAATACTTAAAACTGGGCCTTTATGTTCTGACATCACAAATAATGGTGCTCCTCCTTCTAAGCTACAGATTCTTGCTTCCATATTTTCTGATGCACATCCTAAAGCCTTCAGAGAAAAAAGATGTGAGAGATTAAATCTTGCCCTTTGGGTTGTAATCACCAGCATGGGAATCTGTCATCTGGCTATGAGGCATTTACTACACTAAAGATGATGATCAAGTTAGTCTTCACCACCCATCTCACTCTAACACAATCTTGTGTTTCCTCAAAATATTACAGCATACTTTTGATAATATTTTTAATAATAATAAAGGTTGGAGGAGGTCTTTGCCAACAGCTAATACTTACATGATGACAAATTTTAAAGTTAAAGTATATACTTATAAGTACATTTGTCAACATGTAAAATTATAGAATTTATTAAGAAAACTTACTTCAATTTTTTGTTTAGACATGATTTGTGTGACTGGAGCTGTAAATCTCGATATTATACCATCTTTATCAAATGCGGGAAACGTATATGCTTGTACAGCATGATTATCAGTAGCCACATATAGCCTGTTGTCTTTAAAACAAACGGCAAGTGCACTTTCTCCAACACAATGTGAGTTGGGATCATCGTCTTCAATGTCCAACCAGATTCTGACGTCTCCATCGTGCCCACATGTAATGATGTGACTGTAATATTATTACCAATAAATTTATGTTAGATGAATTAAGGTACCTTACGAAATGTAAAAAAATTTGGAATTTACCGTCCATCCTCAGTATAGCATACATCAGTATGGCCCTCGGCATGAGCGTAACGAAGTGGTTTAGAATCAATTTTCATATTTATATTTAAACTTATTTCCCAAGGTTTATTTCCCGAAAATGTACGTAAACAAAGTTTTTATACACTCATGCTTTAAAACAATGTACTGTTGTGCTTAGTGTTAACTCATTAGTTAATATTAGAAAATTCAAAATACTATAAAAAAAACTATACAGAATCAGTAACATGAAACTGTTATAAAAGTAAATATGAACCAAAATAATAATTATTACTGTTATAAAAGGGAAAGGAGTAACAGGTAAAGGATTATCAAAATTAAAGCGGGAAATTGTTCAAACTTCAAAGCTACCCAAAGATTATAAAGTCAACCAAGACTTAACCACAGACTACTGAATCTCATGTCAAGAACTAGGTTACTTACTCACTATCAACAAACTACATGCATCGGCCGATATAGATGGAAGCCGACATCCGATTTAGCTTTCATTCATTATCAGACATTGCAATTAGATACACCATTCTTATTAGCCCGACGTTATACCTATGTAAAAGCCGAAACGTTTTAAAAATGTATAAAATACCTATATAATTGAAAGTTATTTGTGTCAAGTATACTTAATAGTGATGCAACGCAAAGATTTTGAGTTGGTTATTTGTGCATTTAAAACCTCTTTCTTTCTTATTATGTTAAATTAAATAAACTGGTAACACAAATAAATTATACAATGCTACCAATATGCCTTTCAACTGTGCCCGCGCATATTTATTTTTAATTCTTTTGTTTCATCATTTTCATTTCAAAGTCAAACCGTTTTCCTCTTAGTATCCTTTTGACGGCTGAAGACCTTGCACTTGGTTGTTGATATTTTAAGGTTATATTGCCGGTGTGTCGATTATTGTTAATTAGTTTAAACTATAATATAAAATTACTTAAAATGTAAGTATCTATTTCTACTAACTGTACATAAAGTATATATTGTTCTTACTTCACCAAGAACAATTATTAATTTTAAGTAAGGTATTTTATATTTTTAATTATAGTTAAAAATGTTTAGTTCTATTTATAAATGTATATTTTAGAGAGTAGAAGACACTAGCACAAGGTCGTACCAATCTGTTCACGATGTAGACTAAATCTTTATTGCCAATTTATTCTTTTAGATTGCAATTATTATTAATTACCTTGTTGTTTGTGCTGTCAATCATTTTTTGCTCCGATGTCTTTGTATGATATCTAAGGCTCTAATTTATTTACATGGGCGAATATTAATTGGATTTTATTTATTATCTCAATAAAAATAAAATATTTTATATCAGATGGGTGATCAAGGATTTTTGAAACAAAAACCGGGTTTTGCCACAACTGCGATTCATGCTGGCCAAGATCCAGAAAAGTGGAATTCAGCAGCTGTAGTTCCACCTATAGTCACTGCTACAACATTTAAACAGCCAGCACCAGCAGAGCATACTGTAAGCATATATGATAAATATTTATTTGTATGAAAAACCTTTTAAAAATTATGGTTATTGCATCATTCACTTTAATTAATATTCAGGTACCTATGATTTTTTTGTTTAGAAAATGTAAAAATCTCATTTAAACTCCTTATTGTAGAAATGAATATTAGACTATTTAAAACTTGAATAATAATTTAACAGTGTAATGTTTATAATAAGAAGTATATTTTTCATTCATAAAAATTTTAAAACACTTGGAATATAGAATCTTTATGGAACTGAATAATCTTTTATCAATATGTTTATGACTTCTTTTAATAGTCTGTCATTATATTATTAATAAAATATTTTTTTAGGGTTTTGAATACGGTAGATCTGGTAATCCAACCCGTAACGTATTAGAGGAGTGCTTGGCAGCCCTTGATGGAGGGAAATATGGTCTCACCTTCGCATCAGGACTGGGAGCTACTACCACTCTCTTCTCTTTGTTAAGTAAGGGAGACCAAATAATATCTAGTGATGATGTGTATGGAGGAACTAATAGGTTATTTAGGTAAGTTAAAAATTAAGGTAACTAAATAATTTATTAACATGATTTACAAGAAAAAATTTAAGTTCATATATAATTTTTCTCCTAAAACATTTTTATTTTTATGTACCTTTTATCTTAAATTATATGGGAAATAAAAGAGTAATTATTATTTAGTTTCTATAATGATATAATATAATAAAGAGATATTTGGATTATGGATTGAAAGCTGAATCCTAATTTGAGATATATTATCAATTTATTATTCAAAGACTTTGGATTACAGATTAAAAGTAAATTCCTAATAGAATTTTACAAGCATAAATTTGAATTTGGATCCCATTTTCATTCATAATCAAGTATTTTGGATTGAGATTAGCCAATGCAATTTACAAATTTATTGAAACACATTTTTTTATTGTATAAATTTTTATTAATATATTTGCAATGTTTAATCAACATAAAAACAAAAGAATTTGATTTCAGACATGTTGCAGAAAGATTCGGAATTGAAACGAAGTTTATTGACTTCACAAAGATTGATTTAGTTGATAAAGCTATAGAAAAAAATACAAAGGTGAGTGATATTTCCTGTCAATAAACTCTGCATGACAAAGCGATACTAATGCACAATGTGTTATTGCATATGGTAATTTATTAGGTTAACAGATCAACACACCAGGCATTATAATTTAAATTTATTTTAAATTACAATACCTTGTATTAATAGACTCAAAAGATTTTTAAAAGCATAGATGTTATTCACTTGGAGAATGATTTTGGTTATTAAAATCGAATTTCGTAATTTTTTCGTCTTTAATTTATTTTACAACCAAGTATTTTGGACTATCATATACACTTTGATAAATACATAGTATTTTATTATTTAGCTTTTTATTAATAAAAAACTTCATAATCATAATAACTTTCATCAAGCCCAATTTGAAATAAGAGGAGAAGAATACTTGTGTGATTTATTAAAATTCTTTGTATATTTTAAGAATTAAAGGATAATACAACTTTCATTATTAGTTTCGTAATCGGCATCTAATAGCCTAAATAAACCTAGAAATGTAGTTTTAATATAAAAGTATTTGTAATTTATTCTCAGTAATATTGCATACGATATTTAGTTTTCTTATCGACATTAAGCAATCAATTTAAGCATAACAAGTTTTATCGTAAGTGTTGTAAAAACGTTTATAAATGAACAATTTAAATAAGATAGTCTTTGTCATATTATAAGCACGGCAGATAAAAATTATATACCATCAATTGTAAACTTCGTTACGAAGCACAATAATTTGCACAATATGCTGTTTAGATAATGAAAACACGCTTCTCGTACATGTTTCTTTGAGGAGAACTTATCGTATGCAAATAACATGTTTTTTGTCTGTTTTATATAAGATAATGGTGTTAAAAATATTCAACATTTTATATATTTATAAATATTGAATTACTAACTTAAAAAGATTTATCACGCAATGTAGGTTTTATAATACGATTTATGACTGAAAATTGATTTTTTTAAACTGTTTAATGGTTAAAGCAAAGATATTTAATTTATAGATGATGGATTAAATAGAAAGTTTAGGTTTTAGGCTTTTAACTAATATAATTTCTAAATACATTTAAGAAAACGTACTAGTTGGTGCTTTATATAATGCATAATGTGTGTTCAACTATCTCAACTGCGTAAACAAGAAAAATAACTCTCTATTTTTAGATGATCTGGATAGAGACACCTACAAACCCGATGTTAAAAGTAGCGGATATAGCAGCAATCTCAAAAATAGTTAAAAATCATAATAAAGATATTATTGTAATAGTAGATAATACATTCCTGACATCGTATTTGCAAAGGCCTCTGGATCATGGGGCTGATATTGTTATGTATTCACTAACCAAGTATATGAATGGACATTCAGATGTTATTATGGGTGCGGCGATATTGAATGATAGCGAAATTGAGAAAAAACTCAGATTCCTCCAAAATGGTAAGCATATCTTTATACAAATAATCCACTTAGTAATTACTTTCATAGTATTATTGATAAAAAAAGGTGACCGATTTTAACTGTTTAGATTTCGTAAAGTTTTTAATACAAATTTTGAATCAAAGTAAAATAATATTGGATATTTTCGGACGACGCGAATTGTAAAAATCGTTTGTTCCGACGAAAAAAGTCCAATACTCTTTGCGATTTTAGATACAAGGTTATCGCAGCAATAAATATATATGTCACATATTATCATAGTCTATTGAAGAGTTACCGCATTGGAAACAATGTTCTTAATTAATATGACACCCGATCGTTTCAGCTGGGGCCTTAATAACTACCAATTGTCTACAGGGTATAGTGTTGCATCATCCTATTAGAAATTTGAAACTATTGGCTTACCACAGAATACATACAAGTTTTCCCTCACACTTTTCATCATTTAATTTTACTCTTGTATCTACACTTATATTGTAGTGGAGTAGATAATTATAATCTTTGAAACTACTCAAGATAGGCTAAGTAGTGTCGTAAATGTTGTCATCATATACTATATACACAATAAATGCGACAAAGTGTTTTATGATTTGTCCTTATTTCACCCAGTACGATCATTTAAAGGCATGGGTTTTTAATTTCTAACATAATTAACCTAATATTGAATCGAAGCGAACAGTCACTAATAAAAAAAACACACATAAGCTTCACTTCAAGCCTATCATGTTAATAAAAATTTTCCTCACATCATCATGCCCATATTTTTTCAATAAGCAAGGGGTCAATTTGATGGTCATTAAATAATATACTCGTAACTATTAGCACGATGATTAGCAAAATCAACGTCAAGCCATAACGTTATCATGATGTAGCAAAAAATAGCGTCAGTTGGCTTTAGAAACAAGCACATCACTTGACGTACAATGACGATATAGCTATTAAGAAATATTATGAAGTATTCGTGTCTTGAGGATAATAAATCATAACTTCGTAATGCATTTCCTTTTCTTGTAATTTGAACGAGGGGAAAACACATTTGTTAAAATATGCAGTTCTTTGACATTTTTCCTAGTAATATAATTTTTATATCCTTTTATAATTTCAGTTTGTTTTTCTGTGGAATTAACTTATTGAAAAAAAACTATTGGTAGCATTATTTTATAAAATTTAATTAATACCAGTAAATGTATATTTTCTGGAAACGGATCGTACATTTTGGGAGCTGAATCTGTGAAAAAAAATTCCTTTATTTAGAGATACAATAATATTCTGGTCTCAAATTTGGAAGATATGTATTTGGCGACTTGTAGCCTCATATGAACCTATTGTTTTTTTGTAGCGATGGGCATCGTACCGTCTCCCCAGGACTGCTACTTAGTTAACAGAAGTCTTAAAACTCTTGCACTAAGGATGGAACAACATAAGAAGTCTTCATTAATAATTGCTAATTGGTTGCTGAAACACCCGAAAGTCACCGAAGTTATGCATCCAGGTAATTTAATTATCTTTATTTACTAATATAATTATTTTGCCTATTTGTAGTTTAAAATAAAAAATCCTAATTCAACAATGGTAGGTGTAGAGATAAAAATAGAAATATTTAATTACAATTGCACATAATATTTATTTATTTTATATAGCAAATAAAAAGAAATGAGCTAAAGTTAAACTTTGCTATCTTGGTAAAATCATTTTTATTTATTTTGTAGTAAAAAAATAACTTAACCAGTAACATAATCATTAAAGTTAGATTAAGTGTTTGTAACAAGAAAAAATAAAATTAAAACAATGGAAGAATAACGCCTTTAATGTTGTTTTTGTATTTATTTAGATGAAAATGAACTTGTTCATAGATAACAAATTATAATTTACAATTATAATTTGTTAATCTATGAACCTGTCACATTTTGTAAAGAAAAAGGTACGTCTAGTTAAAGATATTTTTTTCGATATAAAAATAAGCTTAATTTTTTATATTTATTTAGTCGTTATGTTTTTTGTAGGACTACCATCACATCCCCAATACGACATAGCGGTGAAGCAGATGACTGGCCACTCAGGTGTTTTCAGTTTTAAACACTTGGGTGATTTGAAGGAGTCCAGAAAATTACTCAGCTCTCTCAAAGTCTTCACTCTTGCCGAAAGTTTGGGAGGGTACGAGAGTTTGGCAGAACTTCCGTAAGTATAAGTTATGACATTTAGACCTTATAAAAGAATAAGATTTTTATAATTTATGATGGCCTAATCTTTGCGTATCTTTCATCAATGTTTGTAAATGTTCTCAGATCTCTCATGACGCACGCTTCAGTCCCCGCGGAGCAAAGAGCTGAGCTGGGTATTACGCACGCCTTGGTGAGGCTCTCCGTAGGCTTGGAGGACACCGACGATCTCATAGAAGACCTTGATCAAGCGCTCAAAGTTGCATTTCAATAAACTATTAAATTATAAGTAAAATTTACAGCCGCGTCCTGCCTTAAAAAATCTAACTTTCAAGTGTTGCTTAATTGTAATGTAAAATTGTAACTTGCTCGGAGTTTTATTTTCGTTAATATCAGTAAAACTATAATAAATTAAAAAATTGATTTTCAACTCCTAAATTATCAAACAGTTAGTGGTTTGTCGTTTTTATATAGATATAAAATCGTAAAAGGCTATTGTTAGAATCTATAATACTAATTTATTTACAATTATACAATTTGTTTGTTAGATTGCTTCTATTATAAGATTTTTTATATGTGAACTGCCAGACAATAGATCAATGTTCAAATTCGTACTGTATTTGATTTCCAAATATCAATTATAATTTAATTTTAATATATCTCATTAGTTATAGCAATGTGAGAATATTAAAAGTATAGATCTGGCAATGGTTAAAGTGTAAGTATATTAAATAAAATGATTGTTATAAGTTTATTATTGTGTTGTTATAAAATATTTATCGATTTTGAAATTACTGTCTAAAAGACTACTGATTATATAACTAACTAAATAAAATGTTATTTTATAAATACTTGAAATGTTCAAATCATGGAAAAAAAACTATTATGTCAAATGTGATATGATATGATGTAATGTATTATGTTAAAACTTTAGATGTTTGCGATGACCCTCAAACCACTTTAAATATTTTGTTTTAATAATATATTTATATGTATCAAAAAGAACTATCTGGAGGTTAACAAAACAAGCATTTTAAAAGACAGTACAGTATTCATATATTTCTACCTCAATGCTTGACGCGTTCCATGTTAAAAATGTTTTGTTTAAAAAATATATATGTATTTATGTTCTAGGTACATAGTATCTGAATATTATATGTAAATAAAAGCATTATTTCTACTGAAATTGGTTTTTTTTTCTGCATAACGATGGGTACGTGCTATTTTTGCGTTATTTTATTGCAAGAATTTTAAAATATTCTTTTTCTTTCATATAGGTTAGTCAATTTATTCGCAACCAGCAGACTTGCCCTCGGTTCGCCCAGTTCTGAACTCTATTTACTCCTTATAACATTAACTATCTGCCAGTCCCATTAAAATCGGCCCAACCTATTCAGACCCGGAACAAACAAATAAAATTTTTACTTTCCGATTTAAATTAAAAATTTGTATTCTAAAATATGATATAGAGGAATAGAATACAATTCAAATTATATATAGTGGATTCAATTCAAATCATATATAGTGGATTCAAATCCGTCATTGCACTATTAACATGAACGAACTTCTATTACGATTATCAGCATTTCTGCTCTGCAAAAAAGCAAAGAAAGAGCAGTTAAACGCAAGTTTAGAATTAAAATTAATTACTGGTATATAACATTGATAAAATCATATACTTAATGACGTATATTTTGAACTAGCCACGACTTAATTCGATGTTTTATAGCCTTCCTCGATAAATAAGACTTCTTCTATCTAGTCAAAAAGACAAAAAGAATTTTATAAATCGAACTGGTAGTTCCTGAGATTAGCGCGTTCAAACATAGATCACTTTTGTTTATAAATTATTTTAATTAGTTAAACTTTTGATGACGATAAAATAGTAGATAATTTTTCATGCCGATTCAGAACCATTTGATCAGTCAGTCAGTCATTGTCAACTCTGTAGGTTATCTAATAACCTTGAACTTATTCTGTTATTTGCTAAATATATCTGAATCCATCTAGCGAAAGATATATAACTGTTGGCATAATTGGTTTAATAGTTTTTGGGAAAACATATTAATGTATGATAGATTTACGTATTATTGTTATTAACAAAAGAGCTACTATTCTTAATAACCGTGGTCTATTGTCGCTGGTCGTAACGAGATAACTATATATATATATTTGCAGGTATAGATCGATAGGACTTGATATCAGCTATGTTTATCTGTATATTTCATTTATTTTAGGATCTGTGGCCTTTGTGCACAGAGGAGCACTGAAGTTCTACGCTTTAATAATCACGATAGAAACTATTCACAGTAAAACTTTGAATCTTACATCCATTATTTTAGTATCTATTCATAACAAAAGGTAAGATGTTTGTTTCTTTTTGATAAATTTAAGTGTTTTATCAATTAATACAACAAGTATGAAGTGGCTCTTCAATATAATTTACATTAAAATAATTAAGTACATCTGAATAGTTTCGTACATACTTATTAAATATTTTTAATTGTTTTTGTCTGTTTGTGCATGCAAATAGCTAAACGGATATAAATAAATTTTGATACACGAATACTGTATAACTTGGATAACCTACCAATACTCTTGTCGCTGAAAAAAGAACAGTTCAGCTAAAGAGTGATATGAGTGGAATAAATTAATTAATTTGTGTTTTGAATTAAAAAAATAGAATAACATTAATCACAGATTTGTCCCATTTTTTTTTCAAACCTCAGTTGTGTTGATGGAATCCTGAAGGAATCGAAAGAACCCCTCAAAGTTACATGCAAACTTATAGAAATTTCGCGATAGATACTTGGACCTTCCGGCTTCACCATTAGTTGATGAGGCCACCGGAAGCTAGGTACTCACTAGGCTTGGAACAGCACAATCTCGTCGCGATTGGATTTAATGGAATTGGCTATAAGTAATTTTCTAAATGGTAATATTCATCTCTCATCGTAGTTACCGAAACGCTGAACCGATTTTGATGAGAATTTTTAAGTATACGTAAATGTGAAAAAATATGATATTGTTTTATAAGTTTAAGTGTTATTGTTGTTATTAACCCATTTTGGTGCGGTTATTTATACTCGATATTTCGGGGGATTTAGATGTTTCTTACCTATAATCTATGAAAGCTATTTATTGATTGGGTGTAGTAAATTACAGATGAAGGGGTGAGTAGTGTCGTATTAGAAACATGGTTGAGTGAGTCACTTTGTAGATGAGTTGAGTGAGTAGGTGACTTGAGTTGTAAATGAGCCCCATACTCATCATGGCAGGTGGTCAATAGGTGAGTATGTGTATAGATAAGTGATGTAGCGAGTGAGTGGATAAGTAAATAAATGAGACAGTGAATTAGCGGATGACCGAATGAATAAAGAAATAAATTAGGAAGGAATTAACGTAAACTACAAACGAATGAAGGAAATGTACTTTTGATCCCCATTAAAAAATTCCATTAAATATTGTCGTGTTACATTCATCATAATCACTAAAAAGCAAGAATTTTTTTTTAAACAAAAAATTGAACCGACTTCCAATTCTAGAAAATGCACTAAAAAGTAAAAAATAAATTCTCTAAAATAATTTAGTTTAGAAGTCGGTGCCAGCAATATATGTACAAAGGAGTAGAAAATTAAAAAGTTCAATCCAGCACGAAACTTCCATCGTAGATTGATCTATCTCAATTGTAATATGTAATTTTTTGTTAAAAATATTTAATTTTTTGTAAACTTACGCTGTGAAATCTATTTTTTCTTACTTCAATATTTTAAGTATGATATAGATATAAATAATGTCAAAAATGTGCTTGTTCAAAACAGGTGCATAATATTTAAATTAAAAAAAAAACTTATAATTATAAATAATAGAGAATTATTCAAAATAACGCTTTCCTAGGTTTTTATGAACATTAATTAGTTAAGTTTTTACGAACATATCTTAAATTTGACTTCGATTGTTTTTTTTTAAAATAAGAACCCTGAAAAGACATAATACAAACAAACCAAAATAAGATTTTGTTTTATCTTCTATACGACTAAGTCAATGACTGGCTTTTAAAATCCAATTTTTTTATAATCGTTGAAAGTGCTTTAATCATTAGAGTAAATAAAAAAATATCTTCATTTTCAGATGACGCTACGTTGGGGCATCGTGACCGCTGGCAAAATTTCACACGACTTTGTCAATGCCTTCAATAGTTACCCTGATGTTGGTGATCAAGTAATTAATGCAATAGCTGCTCGAGATGTGTCAAGGGCGGAGGAATTTGCAAAAGTTCACAAAATCCCTAAGGTTTTCAGCACTTACGCCGAAATGGCAAAATCTAATGATATAGGTCCGTAAATTCAAAATTATACCTCAAATTTATCTACAACTAGCCTCCACGTCCCGATTGCGCCTGGGGGAAATTGAAACGTCTGCCAGATTCTTCAAGGCAAAGAATATTTACCTTCTATTTTTTTAAATAAAAGTAGCCTAAGTCACTCCCTATCACATCAACCGTTCCAGAGATTAGCCGGAACAAAGCCGGCAGACAAATTTTTTAAAATTTAATTTATATGTTTTGACTTGCCGACTCGCCCTCGAAATAAAAGTAGTCTAAGTTTAGTTACTCACATCAGCAATCTGCCAGAGAAAGCCGAAAGAAAATTAGTAAATTACAATTATTTACGTTTATTTTAATATTACAAAGTTTTACTCCAACGTTACTAATATGTATTGATTGCATTCAACTGTATATGTAATTTTTATTTTAGACGTTGCCTATATCGGAGCGCTCAATCCAGACCATTATGAACTGACTAAGCTGTTCCTCAACTCTGGCAAACATGTACTTTGCGAAAAGCCGATGTGCTTAAATTATAAAGAAACGGAAAGCTTAATCAATATCGCTAAAGAACGAAATCTTTTTTTAATGGAGGCTGTTTGGTCTCGTTTTGCTCCGTCATATATTGCTTTAGAGAAAGAGGTCCAATCTGGTGCATTGGGAGATGTACAGTTTGTTGAAGTTAACTTTGGAGTTCCAATAGTACATGTTGATAGATTAAGGTAATTAGACAAATATGAATGGATTCTCACGTGTGCAGGATTTTGCAAGCAGTTTGGATTACAAACTACTACTATGCTTGTTCTGTGTATTGTTGTTCCAAATTATCTGGAATGCCTGTGTTACGAGTGGGCTAGTGACCTACTAGTGCAGTGACTGGGATTTGAACTCACGATCTATCGTTTGTGATCGTGACGTCCGTCCCACTTAGCCACAGACGCTTCATAACAACTTATAATATAACGTAATTTAATTCTCAATATATTTTTTCTAAATAAAAATATTCAGGCTCTTACGGTAGAAAACATATTTGATGATTATTTCGTGGGAACTCTGAATTTTTCCGGGATAAATATTTGCCTATGTGTTAATCCAAGTAATGAACTATCTGTGTACCAAATTTCATCGAATACCGTTCAGCCATTCATCTAAATAACCAAATTTTCACATCTATTATATTAGTAAGACTAGTCTTAAATTATGCAAAAATGCCTGATCGGATTTTAATGAAATTTGTCATGAATATTTTTATATAGTGACCTTATTTAGTCGACCCACGCCGTATAAAATTAAGTCTACATTTTAATGCTGGTTATAAACTATACGTGTGCTAATTTCCATTAAAATTTGTTCAGATTTTTTAATGTAAGTAAATAATAAACATCTGTTCTTAACACAATATTTAATTGAACTAAGCAATTAAGTCAAGTATTTACTTGATCTCTTCAGTAGTACACTTAATTATAATTAATAATCACTCTAATTACTCGTCAAACTGCTTATTTATTGGGAAATTATAAGTGGGTATAAAACAAATAGTAGCTTCGGTATTGCTTTAATTAATACTGAAGCACAAATAAATGTGCTTCATATGCACCTTTCCCATTTTCAGCAAAAGTATTTTAAATTTGGGGTTTTGTATAAAGCCAACGATCTGAATTTTGTGTCCCAGTTTCACTAATGAACACTCCGCTATGATGTTAATAAATGATACCGAAATGTACAAAGATAATAATTACGATATGGAGAAAATATATTGATCTATTTTACAGACAAAATCAGTTCAAAAACTTATATCTATGAATTAATTAGAATTGTTAATCTTAATAATATAAATGCGAAAGAAACTCTGTCTTTTTGTTTCTCTTTCGCTGAACTGATTTTGATGAAATTTAATACAGAGAAAGTCTAGAGTTTTGAAATGGACATAGACTAAAATTTATTGAGAATAATAATAAATTGTGCCTAGGGAATTAAGGACTTCATCGCTCAATAGGCATGTAACCTGCCTTGACCTGTGTGCCAACTAGTTACGTATCTAATGCAGTCAGTCAGCCGCAGGGCAGCGTGAGGCGCGCTGTTGGGGAGTAGGGACCCCATGGACCTGAGTGCTCCTAGGGGAAGGTTCTGTTTCTCATATCCAGCTTGTATTACTGGTTGTTTGGAATGAACTCTGATATGAAACAGAAACCCTTCCTCTGGCTTGAGCTTGAGCTTGAGCCGAGAGAACTACAATCTAAGGGTAAATGTGTCACATAATTGACTCGTGAGGTTACCCTCGGGAGGGAC
>JAOPUB010052748.1:0-14858 GCA_027564055.1 Neptis clinioides
AAAGTTGATTATACTTGAACAATGGTTTAGTGGTAAAACTCTTTTTGAAAAAAAAAACCGTATTGCTCTTATTACAAGACAAGGATTATGTCTAAACCATGGTTGAAAATGTTATACAAAAAGTACTTCTGCAAAAACCATGTTTTAGTGAAAAACCTATTTTTGTAAAAACCTTGTTTATCTTATTTACATCTTAAATATATATAAAAGGAGAAGTAAGGATGAAATTGTGACTTTTTTGAAGATATTCGAATGAAATTCAGTATGAAAGTTCTATATTGAAAGTCATGAAACACGTGTAAAATATTTTTTCGAAAATGCTTAAGCGGGTAAAAAGGTGACGCAAATTTAGTATATACGAGTGAATACTCGTATATACATATATACGAGTATTCATTCAGAATACTCGTATATATGAATAGATTTGATTAACTTCAACTTTCATTAATATAAAGTAATAAGTTCAATCGTTCGATTGATATTCAAATTATAATCCAACACGATAAAACTCTACGTGAGACAACCGCTACAAACAACATCAGAACGAGCACTGCGAGCGACAACGACAGGCGATAGATCGCGTTTAATGTGATGCACGTAAAGCTTATTTCACGTTACATTACGTCACACCTTACGCACGTCTGGACTCGGCTTAAAATATTACTCGTAAGTGATCAATATATCTGTGAAGTATTTGTCATGTTATGAACACTTCAACGACTATTTTACCCCGTGAGGGGACGGGTTAGAATACAATTCCCCTCTGCCGCGGGGGGAGCATCTCGTAAGAGGCGAGTAACCCAGCACCCTTTAGTGGTAGTGGATCTGTTCCCCGACTGGCTTGCGACCACCAGCATGGGAGTACGGCCGCAATGTGTCTCTGACATGTTCCGATCGCATCCCCTTCCCATTCCGTTGATATTATGGTTTTGGTGGATTCAATTAACGAATTTCTTAAATACCCTTGAAAGTAACACGTTAGAATAAGCCTAAATCTTTATGACACTGTAAATACTCCTACAGTCTAAATAACGTACACATTAACAAGATTCAATTACATGTTAGATTAAGGACGAATAATTCGACGTTTCCAGTGAAAAGCTATATTATAGCTGTGACTTAGTAGAGGTTGTTGACATTTTTTTAAAATCTAATAAGCATTTTTAATTTAATACAACAGAGTAATCTATTATATTACCTAAATAATGCACAATATAAATAAATTAACAATTGTTTATATTTCTTTATATTTATGTCAAAACGTAAAGCTCTAGATATTAACCAGCGTTTTTTTTTTTTACTTGCCTTATGTCATGTGTTGGATATAATTATTACCTGAGGGTCCATTCAAATATTACGTAAGCAGATTTTTTGCAATTATCAACCCCCCATCACAAGAGGTGTCATCACAAATAAGCAAGGCAAAGACTCCTCCCTCGCCCTATAATGCTTATTTTCTATAACGTTGAGCAACCGTACTATTCATTCCATAATTTTACTGTGAGGGCATTTAGAAAGGTAAAGCATCCTTAATCCATTTAACAGTTTAAAAAAATTCTTAACATTATCAAAAACTCTGCACTAATAAAAACTTACTACATTAAGATAAGTAAAGAAAACTGTTTAGTAATTATTATTTTAAGTTTTTATAAGCAAATCAAATAGATTATCTGCGCTTTCTATATAATTTGAACTTTATTATTAATTTTAACAGCAATTCATTAAGGTCGATTAATTTTCAACCCTGCATAAATTTCAAAATGACCAAGCTATCTATAGCTATATAGCGCTAACATTTAAGTATGACTCCCACTTAATTCAAAACGAAGGATTCTGTCACTCAAGGTGATGTATATAAATCAATTGTAAGCTTTTAATGAACTCGAAGTGCTGGAATAAGATTACTAATTCAAAGACTAAATAATTTATTTTATTTAGACTGAAATATCTACTTATAATAAAAATATCTACTGCCGAAGCAGCTCAGTTACTTAAACGCCGCAAATATTCTAGTATTTAGGGATCAAGATCCCTGAATACTTAATCACAATTTTAATTTGCCACAAAATAAATTAATGTATTTAGTCAATTTTACCTTAAGTCCATCCATATAAACTGGATTTATCTCACTCAATCCCAGTCTTAAAGGTATTATCAATAGTAAAGGCATCCAATCTGTTACAACACTGTCTGGAGTGTTTGATGAATCTCCTCTATCATTGTTCACTATACATTGTTGCACTATAATCAAGTTTTACTAATTAATAAAAAAAATATTTAAAAAAAAAAAATTCAACTATGGTTAGCAACTTTTTTATGAGGCTAATAGTAATGTAAGCAGGCATAGCCCATTACTACGACTTAGATTGCAAAGTGGTCTTTCTTTCCATCAATTAGACATAATATCAGGGATAAGATGAATGTTTGTAAGTTAACAAAACTTCAGTATACAATTTTTGTAATAATCGTAATAAAATTTATAGTAATATTTATAAAAAATAAAAAGTAGTGTTTTAAATATTATTATTATTATAAAAAATATAAGTCTGCAGTCTAATTATACTTACAGATATCTTCCTTAACCACAGTATTGTCTAATGCAACGTGAATGACCAATGAACTCCATTTATCATACACAACTAGTTTCCTGGAAATTGTATAACAAATGTGATTAATTTTATGATGAGTCATTTATCACTTAACTTCTATACAATGTATAGATTTCCTATTTATCTCATAAATATAAATAATTTACATTTTAAAATCATTTTTAAAACGGAGTTGTATAATCAAATCTCTGGACAACAATACAGGAATGTAATAAAATAAATACTATAAAGAAAGAAGAAGACTACCTACAAATAATTTTAATGCTTTTTCTATGGACTGCAGTATTTAATAAATAAAATTTTGATTTGGTAATCTGAATAATCACAAATTCAAATAACGGGTGCTTAGATGTATTATATGATATCAATGTTAGCTGCTAACATATATATAAAGAATTACATTATTTTTACAAGATATATAAGGAAGTTTATGCAACAGAATATTTTGTATAAACCTTTTATAGTACTAGGGGATTCCCATGTTATATATATGTATATATATACTTATATTGTGAATAATTTTCTTACTTCAGTACTTGGGCTACAGTATTAGGTCCAAACCATTGACCAACTTCCTTTCCTTCACTTGCTCCCATTAGAGCTACTTGATGTATTGAATAAGGGGCTTGTTTTCTTTCTTCAAATCTTTGAACTATTTTTAAATATGTTGGATCTCTGAAAAATACGTCATATATATGATAAGAACATTTCTCAATGACTCTGCCCTAGTGAAAAACTCTGGAAATATACACTGAGAAAATAAATAAAATTTCTAGCTAAAACAAAATTGTCAATTTTTGACAATGATTAACAAAATTGAAATAGGGTTGAAAATAATTTTCATCTATGTGTCTGACAGACCTCTCTCAATGCACAGTTAGTAAATGTCAGTAGCTCAGTGGTTCAGGTGTTGGACGCACGATCTACATGATTTATAGGTTGTGAGTTCAATTCCCAGTCATTGGACTACTGACGTGGAGAGTAGGAGAACAGGTTTGTATAGTTATCTTTCAAAAAAAAAAAATTACCTTTTATTTGCCTCCAAAATAAAACAACTACATAATTTTTTTTTTGCAACCTAATTAAGTTAGAGGTTCGGAGTTCCATGATGTTATTTTATTAATGCAGCAATATACTTATGTGTAAAAATAAATGTTAGCTAAATGGTTTTTTTAAATATTTTATTAAACATTTTCTTTTCTATTATTTCTATAATACCTTGTTTCTGGTGTCCATAGCCAATCAGAGGAAAGGTGTATTCTAACCAAAGCAACTCCAAGAACCATCTGTCCGCATCGTAACATACAACCCCATCCTTTGTCTGAGGTCAGTCCCTCATCTCCTATAGGTACAAATCCTTTTCTATAGGTACACCAAATAATTGAACTTATATCTCGCCTTATACGATCCAGATCTAAAAAGAATCAAAATGTTTCTCAGCCATTACAAATCTGCATACAAAATTTAAATGAAATGTTTATTCTAATATTATAAATGTAGCTTTGTATATTAATATTATAAGTGTAGATTGATGTTGAATAATGAAGTTAGACTGGATAAACTAGTAATATTTTTATGTCATCTTTGATATGCCAACCACATACATGCAAATTTTGGCAAACCATCCCCAATTGTAATGTGTGAATTGAATGTTTGGCTTCATTTGTGTAGGTTTACAAGTCCTTGTAGTGGATCAATCTTTGTCAGTTTCAATGGATGGTTTATTCGTAAAATCAAGGCATATGTATGTATAAACTTGGAATATGTTTTAAAAACCAGACATAGTTCAGGTTTTAAATGACTCATGTTAATATAAACAAAATCTTTAATTCTGTTTTAATAATTAAATCGTTAGATATTTTCCATAAATTTATATAAAAGGTCTAACCTAGTCAACATATATTACAAATGTTACCTTGAATAGCACTATACTTTTTTCCCAATATCCAAACATTATCTTTTGTTTTAGGAATATCATCAGGCTCCACATTATTGCCGTCAGGCGTAAGATAACAAATATCAAACACGGCATCCATGTTTAAACATAATTTTTCTAAAAGTCCTGTATTTTAACAAAGTTTAATTTAAAAATGAACAATAGCTAAATAAACAATAAAACAGCTGACAAAGACATCAACTTCAGAAACAATTCACGGCGCAGATGGTTATATATTCTATTTATTATTATGTTTTGTAAACATTTACGTTTGAGCTTGACCAAAGATTACATACATGGATTGATTTTGGTGTCACAAAGGCAAAAATCACTAAGAATAAAAAATCGATATTTTAATAATCGATATCGGGTTCGAACAAAATTGTGTTAGTATTTTATATATAACATTATTTAGTAATTAATGTTCAATACATGAACATACTTTTTAGGATATGTATGTCATGTCATGTCATACATACATATGTCTAAAACTTAACAGACGCGACATTTTTATTAGTGATGTTTCATCGATAAATTTCGCCTGATTATCTATATCAACAACTGAATACTCTATAGAGAAATATATACTCATGTATAGCAAGATAAATAATATAGTGAAACAGAGGTTCACATTTGGTACAATCAAAAATAGTTTTACGCTGCATTGCCAAGTGTATGTAATTACCTGAATTTCGGGTAATTTGAGAGAAAACAATGACAACAGTACATTAAATAATGTTCTTAGATTATAGACAATACACTGTACACATGAGAAAATTTTGTGAAACATTCACGGCGGGTGAAATCGAGTAATTTATTTAGGGAAAACGGGTAATTCTGAGTCCACCAGTTAGCAGCACTGATTTGATGACATTTTAAATTTTAATATTAAAGTTCAATAAATTAAAATAAAATAAAAATTGAAAACAATAAACCTAAACCTATTTTAAAATTCGTAATAGAACCCAGGAAAATTTCAGAAATTTCTTCCATGAATACTGTTCGAAAAAATTTCTAATATTACGATTTGCAGTGTTAAGCGATAAAACCGCAATGCAGGTTTTTAAAATATCGTCTTTCGTTTTGACTACATTAAAATTGGAAGAATTACTTCATCTCTAAGCAGTATCAATAACTATAAAAGAAACAATACAAATAGAGTTAAAACGTTATTCTTGTTTTCAAATTTCAATAATAAAAACATGGAGTCAAGTTATCTAGATTATGTTGCTCAAGCTTGTATGGATTTAACCGACGCTATGGTATCAGCTAACAGTGAGGCAGAACGAGATTCTCTTATAATTAATCACATAAAGAAAGTGTGGGCGGTTGTACCTCCTGTAGATGATTTCAAAAAAAGTACAAATATTTAAACTATTCATGTAAGAAATATATAGGCGAACAAAAAAATGACAATTTGTTTATTATTTTAGATTTGGACTGGATAAATGTGTCTGAGCCAATTTCTCTAAGTCAGCACTGTATGGATAAAGTGATTGTTCTAGACTTTTGGACATATTGTTGTATAAATTGCTACCATGTTCTACCAGATCTAGCTCATATTGAAAATCTTCACAAAGCTGATAATGGACTTGTTGTTGTATGTTAACTTTGATATTACTAGTATTTTAAATGTGGAAGTTCCAATTACTGTATCATATTAAAACTACTGTATGTATTTTGATGAAACCTACTATAATACATCATTTAACCCCTTATGCATATACACTGCTAAGCCGGTTCTGCCTATCAGAAACAGATGTCTACCATACCACACTGGTCAAAATTAAACTTGTTCCCTCTGTGTGAGACAACATAGTCTTAATCAGTGGGCTATCACTGCAAATATTGATTATATAACAGAATAAAAAAAAATATTATGTGGTCCACAATGCTATCTCTAATATTCTTTTGAGAGTTCTAAAAATATGAAAAACTAATTTATTTCTACAGACTGGTGAACCATAGTAAAAGTCCTATCATTAAATTGTTTTAGATTGGTGTACATTGTGCAAAGTTTAGTAATGAGAAGGTGTCTAGCAATGTAACAGCTGCTGTGCAGAGGTATAACATACACCATCCTGTTGTGAATGATATTGATAGTAGTATGTGGGATGCATTAGGAATTAGGTGTTGGCCTACGCTTCTTATATTAGGTGAGAGAATCAATGAAAAAATAGTTATTATTTATTTAATGTGTTAACAGAATTTAAAATAGTGAATTTTTTTTTGTTATTTTCAAGCTTTATTTAGTATACAAATTCATAATCATTCCACTGTTGGGCAAAGGTCTCCCCTGATTATCCCCGACAATTCTCACCATCTAATGTATATTTTTACTGTATCATTTCGGACTCTACCTGTTCTCTTAACTACCAATACACAGCACTCCATTGCTCCTTGAGTTGAATTTTTGTTACTCAGTTAATCAACAACTTTGTGCATTGTAGGTGAGGGCAGACAATAAAAGTTTTTATATAATTGTAAATCTTTCATTGTATATGTCAGTGCTGGTAGTCATTCCCATTGGTTGATTTTCATATTGATATTCCCACCTCTACCTAGTCTCTTTATATTCACTGGCAAAGGCAGTAATCCATTAATCTTTTTGAGTCAACATCTCTTAGAGTGGTGCTAGTGGAAGTGTAATAATAGTGTGTCTATGTGTTCCATATATTAGACATCTCCGACCAAGGATCCCGTAAGTTCATCCTCCTCATTTATTTAGTTGTGTTAACGCAGTCCTCAGTGAGACAAACAGTGAAACCGGGCAGTTGAGGTGAGTGTTCACATTTGTGGCTAGGGAGCGCTCCCCTAAACCTGCACACTTGGTAATAAGTCCAAGGCACTGCCCAGGTTCCTGTATAAAATACGGTCACCCTGCCCCATCATATATATTATTTTTGTGTATCCTGTTTGCAGCTCCAGGGAACAAACCAATTTTCATAATTACGGGAGAGGGTCATAGAGATGAATTACTTTGGTATGTTGGAGCTACATTGCGACATTTTGGTTCGCGGCTCTCAAATGTTTCATTACCTATTTCTCTTAACAAACATATACAAGCAAAGGACAAACATACTCTTTATTTTCCTAGTAAGGTTTGTGGTTTATTCATTATTCCCCAAATTTTGTAGATCTGAATTGATATTGAAGTGTATGCATGTTAAGAATTGTAAGTTTTGACTTAATTTAATTGTTTTTTAATAGCTTGCATTAAATCCATTCTATCGTGGACGAGGTGAAGAACCATTCCTAGCCATTTCAGATACAGGGCATAATCGACTGTTACTCACTGACTGCTCAGGTGTCATTTTGAGAATTGTTGGTGGACCAGAACCTGGATTTAAAGATGGCAGTGAGTAATTTGACATGCTGCACAATATGCTGTATCACTTGTTACTTACTAAATAGTAGTTTTGTAGATAAAAGTTAAATCAGTTTAATGTAATTTCAGAATTAAATGAAGCCCAGTTTAACTCACCACAGGGTGTCTGCTGGCTGTCGAGCACAGTGCTAGTTGTGTGTGACACTAACAACCATGCTTTACGAGCTGTGCATTTGGATGAAGGCAGTGTTGAAGTACTGGCTGGCACTGGTGAACAAGCCAGAGTGGGAGATCAAGGTATAATATTGGATGATAAATATGATTACTAAAAGTTATTGTAAAAGAAAAATAGATTTTATAATTTATATGTATCAATTTACCAAATCTCTAGCAAGTAGCCACTGCATCATTTTGGTATACAGAACTAGAATATTGTAATGTTTCCATGCCCTTTAATGACTGTAATGTATTTTTAATTATAACATTTGCATTTAAAATCAGTTCAATACTTTATCTACAATCAAAATAGTACAATCCTAACTTACTACAATTTGTAGTAATTATCAATTTAATTTATTCTTAGATTTAAGCAGATTTAGCCAAAATGGAAATGGTGACATATATCCTTTTCCAGGTGGCAAATGCTTGGGTATGCAAGCATTATCATCACCATGGGATGTACTTTTGTTTACTACACCAGATATGGACATGTCGGTCCGTCCTCTTCTCCCACCCCCGCCTAAGCCTCCTGGACAGTCTTCACCCGAAAAAGTTGATAAAGAAAATAATAAAGGTTAATATAATCATTACTTAATCAATCACTATATTATAACAAGTATATTACGTTTTAGATAATAACTGTGCATTGTTTATACATTGTGCATTGTTTACACTGTGCAAGTCTTTATACTTACAATAATCCTTTTATGTATCTAAACAATTTATATAGTCATGTCTTTTCAAATCACTATAAAAATTCATACCAGGACAATACTGAGCTTGTGTAGAATAATCATGTGATTATTAAATATGGTGAATAATATGTAGGGTTAAATTGAATACATATTTGTATTTTACTTTATTGATATAAAGTTATATTCAAATAATGATACCATTCTTGTTTTAGAAAAAGATAAGAAAGATGACAAACGACGCGTACTTTTGATAGCATGTGCTGGTTCACATCAGATCTGGGCACTCTTCTTGGACAATACCATTTGGTGGAAATATAAAGCGTTCTCTGAAGGTAATTACGACGATATGACGACTCTTAAAGTAATCCTATTTGTCTGGAAATTGTAATTTATGTAATTGTTTTAGGTACATGTGTTTGCGTGGCTGGCTCTGGAGCAGAGGCTGCGCGTAACAGCGCATACCCCGCCACTGCCGCCTTTGCGCAGCCATCAGGTCTCACACTGAGAACAGGTATTATTGAACGAAATGTTGTAATTTTTTTGTTAACTAAACTTATTTATATTGCTCCAATAACAAATAAATTAGTAAACATTTATTGATTACAATCTATGATCAAAGTCGATAAATTTGATGATATTAAGGATTCACTCGTCACTTCAAATACTATCTAAACAAAGACCCATAACACGCATTCTTCTATCTGTTTACGACAAATTTACTAGACTACTGAAATGATTTTTAGGATGAATTGGAGTGATATGCGAAATGGAAAAGAGTAAGTGAGCATGTAGAGAACTGAATTCAACGGTGAAAAATTTGCGCGTTTAGTCTAGTTAACTATGAATGAATAATCCCTAAACGGTTATCATCATAAAGACCACTTCATCTTTTATTCATATAAGATTTAAGTTTTCATTGCTTTGTTTAAAATAAAATAGGTTTATTTTTAATATAGGTAACAATCCAGAAATATTTATAGCAGATTCAGAAAGTTCGTCAATAAGAAGATTAGCACTTTCTACTGGACAAGTCACCA
Organism: Neptis clinioides; assembly: GCA_027564055.1. Lineage (NCBI taxonomy): Eukaryota > Metazoa > Arthropoda > Insecta > Lepidoptera > Nymphalidae > Neptis > Neptis clinioides. The sequence continues at coordinate 9,825 of JAOPUB010052748.1, forward strand.
TGTTATGTGGTGGAGATAGAAACCCACTGGTAAGCGGAGTTGTTTAATTTTATTTAAAACTAGCCGAGCCGTTATGTCTATTATGTTTCTGAAATAAAAGTAGACTAAGTTATTCCTTATAACATCGGCTATCTACTAGTTAAAGTCCCGTTTAAATTAGTCCAGCCGTTTCCCGGTTTTACCCGGAACAAACAGATAGTCGGACAAAAATTTAAAAAAAATTGTTTGAGTATATATACTTTGTTTACTTGCACTTGGTGAAAAGTGGTTGTTTTAATATTACAAACAGACATTTTTTATGTATTGATAATTATAATGCGTATTTACGTTTGATATATATAATGCTAAAAATTGACCAGCTAAGTAAAAGAATATGAAAAAGAATTATTACTTCCTTCTCACTATGGTAAACTAAATATCTTTTATTTGGTTAACTCGCCATAAAAAATATGATTGTAATGGAATCTTTCAATTTATAACTTTTTTAGATCGATTTAGTTTTAAAAACTATACATAAAAATGTAGAACTTATGAGAATGATAGTGTAGATCATTTTCAATGTATGTGAATGTACCCTTAAACTAGTAGTAGTAGTAGTAGTACACTTAAATAATAATGGTCTAATTGAACAGGTGGAAACAAAAATAAATTTATACTAAACACTCGTAAAAAAATTAAAAATATAAGACATTGAGTTTCTATTACTACGTGTAAAATAGTATAAAATGATTTTAAATAATTAAATTATTTTGTTATTCAATCCAAAAGCGTGGGGGCTTCAACCTTGAATATCTTAAGAAGCGGACATGATATTTTATGAGAACATCAGGTCTTATATAGAATATCATATAAGATATGTACAAGTTTATAGCATAATATTTTTTCGCACGTTGTTTTTTACATTTTCTTAATTAATATATTATTTTGTACTTTATGCTTAATTCATTATAGCTTACATCTTTTTCTTCTTTTTCAGAATCTTTTCGCTTTTGGGGATGTTGACGACGTTGGTGTTGAAGCGAAATTGCAACATCCACTTAGTGTCGCGTACAGCGATTTTAATAAAACGCTATACATAGCAGATACTTATAATAATAAAATTAAGAAAGTAGATGTCGGACCACAAAAAGTGACCACGATACATCCCACAATGATAGAAACTACTGATCCTGCTAAATTTAATGAGCCTTCGGGACTCTCCCTCAGTGCAGATGGAAAATACCTCTACATAGCTGACACAAATAACCATAGCATAAAAATACTAAACACAGCCAAAAATGTCTGCCAAGAATTTAAAGTGCGTCTCCCAGACCCTAAATTTACTGAACCAGAGAATCTTATTTTATACAAAAACGACTTATTTGTGAATAGGAAATGTGGCAATTTGATTATATATTTCAACGTAAATCTAGACGCTGAAACAAGAAACGTGAAATTTACGCCTGGGGCTCCCCAGAATTGGCATGTTTGTGTTCGCGATGAGAATAATAAGGAAGTGACTTTGGATCATTTTGATTTTATCGGATGTTCTCATAAAGGCACTAACCTACCTGGACGAGTGGAAATGAAACTCAAGAATAGGACGGATAAGACACATTATAGATTATATTTAAGTTTCCAAACAGCTCTATGCGAGGGAACGATATGTTTCGCGCACTCTTTTACAATTCGCTCTGCAATTTTGGTAAGGGATTCAGTGAAGATGGTAGAATCGTATAAAATTACATGTAAAGTAAATCCCGTGAATAATAAAAAGGCTGAGCAAACAAAATAGATCTACCTCATATATATGACGATTTTCTTAATTATCTGTACATATTAAAAGCATTAAAAATGCAACTATAATTTCGTGAATTCTATGATAACAATAAATGATTGAAATAAATGTAATATAAGATTTAAATGATTTATTTCTTTGCAAAAATATTATCATTAAATATATTGGCGATCAGTTGAATATCCAGAACGTTTCCTCTTTACAACTTGTTAAAGCTTTATTTTTTTATATAATAATTCATACACCTGTTTAACTCTAACATATTCAATCATTTCTGTTTAATTTGCATGTATAGATAATATTATGACGTTATGATTCATATAACAAATATTCAATTAAAATATACCATATTTGGTATATCTAGGTCTCTACTAATGCTGAAGTGAAATTCAATGCTAATAACCTTCAATAATAAAAGTATTTTATAATTAGCCTTCAAAATTATCGTATTAGTATTTATGTTAATTTAGTTTATTTGTAAGTTTAGCAACAAGTTATGTTTTGCTTTTTATGAAACAAAAAGGTATATATTTTGATTTATTGTAATAAATAACTTTTAATATGATATCCATTGTGTTTTTGTTGTTTTAAAGTTATACATGCGTTCAATATTTATTAAGTGTTTTAAAAAATATGTAATAAATCTATTCCCACACAATATCTGTAATCCTAAATTTATTCTTACTTTACAAGTTTATAGACTTTTAAATAGAATTTGATGTTTATATCAAATATTCATGCTTGTAAAATTTATTGTCTAATCGATCTGCCATTCATTCTGTTTTCATTTCATTCATTTTAATTGTATATCAACTCGCATTATAAGTAGAGTTAAATTTTCCATTAATTAATATTTTTTATGAGATCTCAAAAGCATTAGAAAATTGAAGGAATTGTAGACGAAATAAAAATCATGAAATTCTCATTTAGGCATACTAAGAAAGGTGGCTTTGACATTTGTTACCAGGATACAGATTCTTGATATAAACAACAGCAATTTATGTGATCACGACCGCTTCGACCTCGTCAAATATTTCTAAAGCAGTCGTTGTAATTTGGTTTTAATTCTACTGGTGATATAGCTGGCGTTTAATTTTTCCAATTTTAATAAAAATATTATTTCCATCATTTTTATCGTTCTATTTTTCATAAAGTGTAACATATATATATCAATGACTACAGCTATTAAAATTGCATTCTATTCTATTATGCATAGATGTAAAATTGGTATTTTTTTCTTATTTTTGTATAGATGAAACTTAAAACTACAGCACTAATTTTTTTCATTAAATGGAATGTAAATATCGGCCCCTTTTAAGTATAATATAAACTAAATAAATACTGAAGCGAAGTGTGCCAATTCTTGGTAAGTAGTGGTTACAAACAAACCACTCTCTAATTTTGTAATAATGAAATGTATTAAGTAATCTCAAAAAATTATAGGAGAATAGCTATCTCTCAGATGCCATTTACATTGTATTACTTTATTGTAGTTTCTTGGCGCTTGCACAAATTAGGAGTCGACAAGGCTTATCGGCTATCGCGACAGTAAGCCACGTGATGGTTACACAAAGGCCGTGACTTGCTGTCGGTTCAGTACACCTAACTAAGCCAACACATCCGAACCCGAGATCACGATTATTAATAAACTGTATTTTTTACGGAGGTCTCGGTGGATCGTCTCAATTAATATAGAAATTGGATCAGTGGCCTCTATCAGAGCTAACTCGACCCATTACAAGGTACTATAAATGAATCTTCGCTCATATGATAGTAATTTGAATGGATGTAGAGTCACGATAACGGTTCGATTGAATGACCTTTAATATAATATCTGCTTTATTTTAGCCATTGCCCGAGGAGCTTTTTAACTTTACGCAATATACCGTTGCCTAGTTGATCTCAGATAGCTACGATTAGGCACATATTCTTTTTGTGAAGTGAACTGCAAAAATTAGAGGTCGACCAGTGACAACATGATACAAATTAACATATTTGTTATACAAATGCATTACTTAAACATAATTTATTGTGCGCATGGTAACTGAAATTTTTAACATTAAAGCTTACCTACAAATGAGTTTACAATTATACTTTAACGGTCGGGTCGTATTACAATGTTTTACCGACCTCTAGTAAACCGCAAAAGTAGCGTCGGTCGTGGCAAAATACTGTTATCATTAGATGTATTTTCAACAACATAGCTAGTGAATGATTTATCTTTTATTCCATGAGGTGCGAGCAAGCGGGCTAAGGTCGTCCCAATCATTACACCCGTCCCAAAACAATCGTGGCCCATCAATTAGTCGCTTTTAGAACGTGCTTCATAAAACTATTTAACGTTTATGTTTCATTTAAGCGTAGTTATGAAGTTTATACGAGTGCATTATGCATATACCACGATTTTCATCTACATAAAAATCCCTAGAAAAAATTGGTTTATATGGTATACAAAACTATACTTCTCTTGCATAATTATTGCATATATATAATATATGCATAACTATTATTTTATAACTTGGAGGTTTAGGCTTTTTTTATCCCGATCCTTATATTGAGGTTAAGATAGTTTGTTTGTTTTTCTTGGAAAGGAAATTTATCAATGGAGTTCGAACGTAAATGCCAGGAAAAATCTTAAGATCAAATATAAGTAAGAATATGAGAGATATTATTTACTCATAGACGTATCAAGTATGGAAAAATCTAATTTTATTTTTTTTATTTTTTGTTAAAATTTGTCTAGTCGATAAAATATGTTGGCGTTCGAAAAACGTATTTTATTATTATCACTTAAAAACTATGAATTCTCTATTATAAAAAGTAGCCAGTTCACGGTTACAGATAAGTACTTTATAACGCAGATTAACACACTGGCTCAAATTTCAATTTCATTAAAATCAGTCAAACCTTTTTTACGTGACTAAGTAGGTAATGCATCTAAACATCCAAACTTAAAATTGTAATATTAATAAGAAGTAAGATCATCTTTGCCTTTAAAATTACGCTTGTGTTATAAAATAAGTTGATTATTACGCATAATGGTAATAAATAATTGTGTAATAATGATATAATTATGACTTCGAGACTCTACAGTAAACCGTGATGATGCAAGTTCCAGTGACTAGTACCGCTTTGGAATAATACTATTATAAATATAATTTATACGTATTAATAAAATTGTAAGGTTTCGAATGTCAGTATGTGGAAGATATCTCAGCTATTTTAATGCAGGGGGACATTATAACACCGATAGAAAC
>JAOPUB010052853.1:0-14843 GCA_027564055.1 Neptis clinioides
CAGGTGCGCCTGCGACCGCGCCGCGAACGGATACATTGTGATGCCGCGCCGAGCCGCAGCCAGAAAATAGAATTAAAAGACAACCCACAATGGGCCAGCCTTCACAATACACCTACAAATACGGACTTAAATCCGACCAAAATGTTTCAGGTGTTCGTATTCGTGATAGTGTACATAGTTTAATGCCAAGGTTACACTCGGAATAAAAACTTACTTCACTTGTTAAACATTACTCGCATACTATCATTTAAATACACGATTGAAGTATTCATTACAGTAAATTACAAGTGCGCAACTTTCGAGGCTTTTTTTACAAATAATATAATTTATCTGAGTAACCACCGGACAGCTTTTGTTCATTTCTATAAGAGCTCTTCAGTCTCAGCTTTCAACAAATCCATTGTTGGCACTTATTAAGTATTTTATGGTTTCTTTAGAAAAACATTTTAGGTTTCTCATATTTTAATATAATTTGTTTTCATATTTATGATATTCTAATTCTTCTGTAATAGGTACTTAATGTAGAAGATCTAAGCCAAAAATACCATTTCATTATAGAAGATATTTAATTCAGGGAATTAAACACGATAAATAAATAAAAGGCCGCATTGAATTGAATTGAAAACCCACACTCGCCGATTAATATTATATAACTTATAGAACTAGTCGACCTGCCCCGGTTTCGCACACGTGCAATTTCTACGTATCAGTTTTCAAAATATTGTTGCTAAATGAGAATATTCAGGCGTTTACATCAATTAATATATTTTATGATATCCCGCAGGAATTCTGACATTTTACAGTAACAAACATCCAGAAAACAAAGTTTCACATTCATAATATTATGAGATAGACATAATATCCATAGAATGTTGGACAGTCATACCATAATTATATGATCCACCCTATGTAATATAAAAATATTTATAAGTAAAGAAAAGTACATTTCTCAGATGTCAATAAAGTCAATCCTATTAGAGTTAGACGAAGACAACAAAGTGGCGTTATAGAATCAACCGTTTAATGTGCTTGATATAATTTTATTACTAACCTACCTTACCTATCTGATTCACAAATTTCGATATTTTCTACTATATTTACATCAGTCGGCCTTCTTTCGGTAGAATAAATTTATTTATTCTTCATAAATAATTTAACTTTCTACTATAAGAAACAATACTTTTTAGTTTTTTTTTTACATATTAATTGATACTGATAATAAAGAAGTATAACTGACCAGAATAGAAACTAAATTCACGACCTCATTTTTTTTTGGTCGGTCCGGTTGACTTGAAATGCCCCCTAGATTATGTTAAAAACCTAATATCTATAGTAAGAACCGACATCTGTTGTCATATTTTGGTAATCTAATTGTGGTTAATTATTGAATTACTAAATAGATGTCACTTGACAAAGCCATACGCCACGTAGCGTTGAATAGTAAGAAACTATTAATTTATCAGCGCCACCTAGCGTCGGATAGCAGATTTTTTAACGCCATCTATTATGAAATTATTTTACACATTTATCATTGAAAAGCATTATGGTATGGCAACACCAGTAGTATATATAACGACGCCATATTAAAAATCTCTCTATTTTGATTGGTCACAGCGGTTGGCGGTCTTCTTCTATTCGCAAACGACATGTTGAGTGCGGCGTCGCGGCAACCGGCATCGCCGTCCGCCATTTTGCGGAGATACAATAAGGAAACCGGTGTTCCAAAATCTTATCCAGCCGCATTGCGGCAATCGGTCACTTATTCATTAAAAGTGAGTAAAATATTCTTGAATTTTATAATAATTCTGTATGTGTGATATTTATTTGCACTACTAGGTATCTCCACGAAAGGTTAAAATATCTTTCATGGTCGTTGTATGAGTGCAATATCAAATATGCTCACCCATTTGAAAACACAAACTAATTCTGTTTTCACTAGTTACGAGCTTTACAAGTTCTCTTTACGTAGTTCATATAAGCACGTGTGAAATTTGAGATTATAAGTATGTGTGTATTTTCAGGGTGGATAAGACCGATTCAAAATGTATCTGTATAACTTAACCCTCCAAGGCTCTACAGCCATCACGCACGCCGTGCATGGCAATTTTTCCGGTACGAAACAACAAGAAATAGTGATATCTCGTGGTAAAACAATAGAGCTGTTGCGACCGGATCCTAACACTGGCAAAGTTCATACACTGATGAAAGTCGAGATATTTGGTGTCGTGCGATCTATGATGTCATTCCGCCTTACCGGTGGCACTAAAGGTTAGTGACCTTAATTACCACGTGGGACCTTAACCCTTCACATATGGTCTTTTAAGACAATACACATGGTCTTTTAAGACAATTATTTTCTTTTATATAAATTAATATTAATTTATCATTTAGATGGTTATAGGATTTTAAATAAGTATTAGTAATTCTTAATAATATAAATTTATGTATGTTAATGTTAGGGTATCTAGTGCTTAAAATAAGTAATTACTATTGAGTATATTACATAGGATTTTATAGACAAAGATATTTTAAAATGTAATGCAATGGCTGAGGGTTTACATTATTTTCTCGTATTCAGTCTCATCTATTGCATTGTCTTGCTCCATGGACTTTTTATAAAGTTACATGGTATAACTAGATGCATAGAGGGTAACCATCGCGTCGCTCTTGGCTAGTTGCTATAACTGCTGGGATGTTCGTTGTTATGGAACAAATTCAAAAAGTTTGCACAATAATTTGCAATTAAGGTTTTATTTTTACTCAAGATTTGTTTTTCTTTTGATACAGATTATATAGTAGTTGGATCTGATTCTGGTCGAATTGTGATATTAGAATATATACCCGCCAAAAATATACTTGAGAAAGTACATCAGGAAACATTTGGGAAATCTGGATGTAGGAGAATTGTACCTGGACAATATTTAGCCATTGACCCTAAGGGGCGAGCTGTTATGATTGGTAAGAAAATATTGATATTAGAGACATCACTATAAGTTATTGCAATAAACTTTCACATATACAGAAAAATAACTGTTTTAGTATGCATACTTATGTTTTATATGGAAATATTGGTCTGTTATTTAAAATGGAAAGTCTTCACTAGTTTTGAAAATAACATGAAGTCCCCAAGCCATTCCTTAACTTAGTTTTTTAATTGTAGGTGCAATTGAAAAACAGAAGCTAGTCTACATTTTGAACAGAGATGCTGAAGCCCGTTTGACTATTTCATCACCTCTTGAGGCTCACAAATCAAACACGTTGGTCTACCACATGGTGGGAGTGGATGTTGGGTTTGAGAATCCTATGTTTGCCTGCTTAGAAATTGACTATGAAGAAGCTGATTCTGATCCTACAGGTATATACTTTTTTGAATATAGACTTGTATTTAAGTGGTTTTTATTTTATAATTTAAATGATTATTATGAGGTCCGTGTTTCCGATTGACAGTGACGTCAAAACCTCTCTTTATGATAACATTCCCATTTATTAAATATTTATAATATAAATGTACATAATTTAAAGTGAATTATTGTTTAAACAAGTGAAGCTGCTCAAAAAACACAACAAACTCTCACATTCTATGAATTAGACTTGGGTTTGAATCATGTTGTAAGAAAATATTCCGAACCTCTAGAAGAGCATGCTAATTTCTTAATAACAGTGCCTGGAGGTAATGATGGTCCATCCGGAGTTCTGATTTGTTCTGAAAACTACTTGACATATAAAAACTTGGGTGACCAACATGATATTAGGTGTCCCATACCCAGACGACGTAATGACTTGGATGATCCAGAAAGAGGGATGATTTTTGTATGCTCCGCCACTCATAAAACGAAATCCATGTTCTTTTTCTTAGCCCAAACAGAACAAGGGGATATTTTTAAAATAACCATAGAAACTGATGAGGATATGGTGACAGAGATAAAGCTTAAATATTTTGATACTGTACCAGTGGCAACAGCTATGTGTGTGTTGAAAACTGGGTTCTTGTTTGTAGCCTGTGAATTTGGAAACCAGTAAGTATTTTACAAACTTTTATATATCTTGCATTGTATGTAACTGTTTGTTTGGATGGAACATTGCAACTTGATTATAAAGCAGATATTTTCATCAAATTGATCTTATATTTAGTCTTGAGTATGTATGACAAAAAGAATGTATTAATATAGATTCTTAAATTTCTGACCTTATTAAGTTTAGTGGAGACAGTTAACAACTTATGCATGTAAGCCTTGTGAAATCAAAACTAATTTGATTGCACTACATAATCACATGCTATAGTGACACATCTCTGAACCAAGGTCTGCCTTATGTATAGGGTTAGTCACACTGATACGAGATGAACAACTTCCAATTCAGAAAGCCCCCATCACAACTGATTTTTCATATTTATACTCAAAATGTTATTTATTTTTCAGTTATCTATATCAAATAGCGCACTTGGGTGATGAAGATGATGAACCAGAGTTTAGTTCAGCCATGCCACTAGAGGAGGGTGACACATTCTTCTTTGCTCCCCGTCCTCTAAGAAATCTAGTGCTTGTTGATGAATTGGATTCCTTATCTCCGATATTAGGTATTGTTTTTAGTTTTAAACCTTTTTATCAACTATTTACAAGATAAAAGAATGCACTTACTGTGATGTAAAATTTTGTTCCGTGTTTCATCTGAAATACTTTGACGATACTATTAAACAGATCTGAGAAAATCACTTCATCACTACTTCAATTTCTTTACAATAAATGTATTAATAATATAGTAAACTTGGTTTCAGCATGTCATGTCGCTGATCTGACTGGTGAAGACACGCCTCAGGTTTATTTAGCTTGTGGGCGAGGGCCTAGGTCGTCTTTGCGGGCATTAAGACACGGTTTGGAAGTGGCTGAGATGGCTGTATCAGAACTGCCTGGTTCACCCAATGCAGTATGGACTGTACGTCGACACAAAGATGGTGAGTATTACTGACACTTATGCATTTACAAGATATATTTAGTTACCTTTTTCATGCCAGTTTTAAAAATTATATTTGGTTATTTTGGTTCTAAAATGATAGTGGTGTTGCAAGCCTACTAATAAAGCGAAAACTCTAAAAGCAAAGTATATAAAAATAAAAATACTTTTATTATTAACGAAATAGAAAGGAGAAAGAAGGAGCTTAATGATTATATATTTTGGTCCGTGTTACTGATATACTGTGACGTCACACTAACCACCTATGAAAAGCTCTTATCAACAAGTTACTAATAAAACCCTGGTTGTTTGTTATACATAAACACCAGTGGTTTTTCTTTTCAGAATCTGCTATTGGGGGATGAACTTGAAGCCTTCGCAACACAGGTAGGCATCGACAATTCGCTGGAGGCTGACATCACAGAAGACTGCTAATTTATAGTCTGATCAGGAAAATACAAAACTCTCTATTGCTCTTTTTTTAAAGAAATATTTTTTGCAAAGTAGCATTTAAATATATAAAACTAAGTTTAATAAAGGTTTGATTGATGTTCAAGATATAATTAATCTGAAGAATTTTAATAGACTCATTGGTTTTTTATTTTCCTGACTAGAATTATACAAAAATTTACCTTTTAGTTAAGTTTCTATTAGTGTTTTCTCTTTGGTTGCAGATGAGTTTGATTCTTACATCATTGTGTCCTTCGTAAATGCTACACTTGTACTTTCTATTGGTGAGACTGTAGAAGAAGTAACAGATTCTGGTTTCCTTGGTACAACACCTACTTTAAGTTGTCACGCTCTGGGTAGTGATGCATTGGTTCAAGTATATCCAGATGGTATCCGGCATATAAGAGCTGATAAACGAGTTAACGAATGGAAAGCTCCAGGCAAGAAGTCTAGGGAAATTCTAATCTAATTATCTATGGCAGTGTTATAGTGTATCAACTGGATGTAATATTTTTATAATTCTATTTTTTATCTCATTCAACATGGCGCAGTCGGTAGGATATTCATATCCGTAATTCCAATCTAATTATCTATGAAAGTGAAATAGTGTATACGTGTAACTAGATATCACATTTTTATAATTCCATTTCGTGTCTCATTCAAGATTGCGCAGTCGGTAGGATACTCACATGAGTAATTCTAATCTCATTTTCTATGAAAGTGAAATAGTGTATCAACGTGTGAATATTATATTTTATAAAACTATTTCATGTCTCACTCAACATGGCGCAGTCGGTAGGATACTCACATAATGTAATTGTCTAAATATTTTAAGAGACTAAATAGTGAAGATTAAATAAAAAATCGTTATAAAAAATATTCTAGAAAATTCAGATCTCGTTAGGATTTTCTAGAATAAATGAATATCAAACCAATGTAAACACTTTGGGAACCAATTCAACTAACAGACGCCTAAACCTGTTGGGTTTTACATAAACACTTCTCGCTTCTGTACTCCTTGGAATTTGAATTTTTTCATAAACCTACTGCACGGATTTTCATGTAGTTTTCACTTATAGATAGTTTTTCTTGAGGAAGGTATACTTCATATGACAATATAATAAATGTGTCATTCTTTGGATGACACTAGAATAATTGTTACATTCTTTATATGAAATTATAATAATTGCGTCATACTTTAGATGACATTAGAATAATTATTACATTCTGTATATGAAATTATAATAATTGTGTCATACTTTAGATGACACTACAATATTTGATACATTCTTTATATGAAAAAATAATAATTGTGTCATACTTTAGATGACACTAGAATAATTGTTACATTCTGTATATGAAATTATAATAATTGTGTCATACTTTAGATGACACTATAATATTTGTTACATTCTTTATATGAAAAAATAATAATTGTGTCATACTTTAGATGACGCTAGAATAGTTTTTACATTCTTTATATGAAATTATAATAATAGTATCATACTTTAGATGACACTAGAATAATTGTTACATTCTTTTTGAGGTTACAATGTAATAACTGTGTCATACTTTATACGAAATTATAATAATTGTGTCATACTTTAGGTTACAATGTAATAATTGTGTCATACAATATAATAATTGTAACATAATTTGGGTTATTATATAAGTGTTACATACTGTAGATGACAATATAATAATTGTATCAAACTTTATATGACATTATATAGTAGTAATAGACATATAATTTGTCCCCTAAAGTCCCCTGGATGCTTTTAAAGACAACGCTTCCTAAATCCGTTTTGATATAACAAAACAACGCACAGTGCGATATTCTTCCTTAAAAAAAATCTATAAAAGTGAAATGTGACATATGTCTGGCTATTGTATTAAATGTCTGAAATGCCGACAAAAGTCGGGGCATTATGTTCAAGACCATTTCAGTACCTGTAGATTACTTTCACTTCTGTCAATTTAAAGAAAACACTAATAGAAAATTAAACGCTGACGCTGCGAGGCCTTGTCCTATGGGTTGGCTGGGTGGATTTGGACCACCGAGGCATCTAATCACGTCATTTCGATTCACACTGATGAACCCTCAATTACACTAAGCAGTAAACACGTTAGCAAGCAATCATTGCTCTGGAATTGACTATTACACACGTATGTCAGTTCACTGATCTGACTGGGGATTTCGTGGTTTAAATTAGTTACTAAGTCGTTTTAAAAAAACGAAATAGGTAACAGAAATCTTAGTTATTAAATCAGTTACAAATATAATGTCATTAAAAGTATGTTACAATTAGTATATTGTAATCATTATATTGTCCTTTAAGTTTGTTGCAAATATTATATTGTCATCCAATATATGGTCTAGAGTATGTTACAATTTATATATAGTCGTCTAAGGTATGTAACAATTATTATATGGTTATCTGTAGTACGTTATAATTTTTATAATGTAATCTAAAGTATGATACAATTACTGTATTGTAATCTGTAATATGCCACAATTATTATATTGTCATATAAAGTGTGTAACACCTATTATATTATCATCTGAAGTATGAAATGTTTATTATATTATAATCTAGAGTACGACACAATTACTATATTGTAACCTATAGTATGACTTAAGCATTGTAGTGTCATCGAAAGTATGTTACAATTACTATAATATCATCTAATATATGTTACATTACTATAATTTCATCTAATGTATGTTACAATTACTATATTGTCATTTAATGTGTTACAATTTTTATATTTTGAAATTGATCCAGTTTTTACCCTCGCTTGGCTGAGCTTTAAAATTTACAACGAACACAATTATTAGTTTCATATATTTATTGAATTAAAAATATTCTAATAAAGAAAAAAATATCTTTACCTCCGTGAAGCGAGGGCAGTTCTAGTAGTAACTCGTAATCACAACAAAAAGCCACATAAAATTTGATGGTTCTAGGTAAACGTAAATCCAGATCAGGATTTGACTAAAATCACTCGCTCCGTCCCGCTCTATCGGGTAAATATTTAGGTTTTATCTTATCGAGCTAATGGAACAACGCTATTTGTATATAAAAGCTTTTAAAAGAAAATTGGTATTTGGAGCCTATTTATTATGTATACTTATAAATATAATAATAAACTAGCCAGGCTACGTGACATCATCCGCTTAAATCGCCGATCCCACAGGAATCGAGTTTTTATTTAGGATAAAAAGTACCATATGTGTTAATAAACTATCTAAAGTATCTATATACTAAGTTTCATTTAAATCGGTTCAGCCGTTTTAACGTAACGCGTGTACAAACATGGCAATTACATGATCTACTCATAAGTGAAATTAATTGATTTTTTGTGATTAGATTCTTTAATTTCAATAATATTTTCAACTATTTGTTAGCTATTGTGCCGTATGTAATCCAGAATTTTATATTCTTTTGGAAATTTCATTAAAATAACAGTCTTTTATTATCAGCTAGTTTCTCTCGTTATTCTTTTTGAAAGAATATTTATTTATTGTATGTAACATTTGTAAGTTTATCTCGTTATCCTCATTGAAAGAATATCTATTTATTAGTAGAAATATTTGCTAGTTTGTATCGTTAATCTCATTGAAAGAATATCTATTTATTAGATGTAATATTTGATAATCAGTCTCGTTATTCTCATTGAAATAATGTATATTTGTTTGATGTAGTCCCGTTATTCTCAATAATAGAATATTTATTTATTAGTTGTTATATTTTTAGTTTGTCACGTTATTCTCATCGAAAGAATATATATTTATGAGATGTAATATTTGCTAGCATGTCTCGCGTTCCTCATTGAAAACTGTTTGTTAGTTACTCTGCCATATGTAATCCAGACTTTCATATTCGTTTGGAAGTTTCATCAAAATAATAAACTTTTAATAGATAAATGATTTGCTAGTTTGTCTCGTTATTCTCATTGAAAGAAAACCTTTTTGTTTTATGACATATTTGCTAAACCATCAGGTGGATTATCGCTTCTCATTATTCTCATTGATAGAATGAATGACAAACCAACACAACAACAACAACATTTGGTTTGTTATTTATTCACTATATAGAATAGGCATTAAATAATGTCATTAAAACAGTTTATTTATAAGATATTATGTTAGCTCGTTTTAAAGAAAAAATACTCATTTATAACGTGTAACATTCATCTAAATACTAATTTATTTTATAAAAAACCTTTCCATCTATAATATCGTTTCTTAACCCATTTTATAGATTTAAAATAATTCTCTCCGTCTCCATTGAAGTCAGTAAGATATATGCCTCATTTATATTCAGGAGTCACTTGCACAATTGCATTCAAACGCCAAACAACATTCATTCCGACTCCAGAGCTGATCTTAATCCAATTCTTTGTGGTAATGTATAAAAATTGTCTGGACTCTAAATTTTCTTGAAAATATCTAATTTCTTACTCATTTTACTAGGACGAGTGAGAATACAATTCCCCTCTGCTGATGGGAAAGCATCTTATAATAGCCAAATAATCCAGCACCCCTAAATAGTAGAGGATCTGTTTACCGAACTAGCATTTTGTAAGTGATTTTGCGATGACTGCGAAATTTCGCACAAACCTCCTGAAGAAACTTGCTAAACCGATGAACTGGCGTAATTCGTGTTGATTCTTAGGAGCAGGAAATTTGGCGACAGCATCAATCTTCAGAGTACCCGGCTTAATACCATCACAACTTATTTCGAATCCTAGGAAATCAATATTATCAAAGAAGAATTTACATTTGGACAACTTTAATGTTAAACCTCCTTCTTTTAGCAAAAGTAAGACCTCTTCTAGTCTGGAAAGTCCTTCGTCATATGAACATGCGGGGATCAAAATGTCGTCCATATATACAAGAGCAAATCGATTCTTGGCTTTTGATAGTATTTTATTTATAGTTCTCTGAAATACTGATGGTGCATTTACGAGTCCAAAAGGCATGCGTGTATACTGATATTGCCCATCCGGGGTAATGAACGCAGTTTTGTCTTGAGAAGCATCCGAGATCGGTATTTGGTAATACCCGGATGCCAAGTCCAAAGTAATAAATATGCGATTGCCAGCCAATTGATCGAGTTGATCTTCAACTCTTGGAAGAGGATAATGTTCTTTCTTAGTACGCTTATTCAATGCCCTGTAATCCACGCATAGCCTTTTTTCGCCTGTTTTCTTCTTCACCAATACTATAGGACTGGCATAAGATGATGAGGACTCTTTAACAATTCCTGCATCCAGCATTTCATCTACCATATTACGCACTAGAGTTCTCTCAGAGATAGACATCCTGTACGGTCTGTACGCCACTGGTTCATTATTCTCAAGCTCTATGACCATTTCTCCTACGGACGTCAGGCCCAAATCCTTTAAACCCGATGAAAAGCATTCTTTGTACTTGAGTAGTAACTGATGAAGTCGTAATCGTTGATCTCCCGTTATGTTAGGGCCACAATGCAGACTATTTTCTTCGAAAGCCTCATGTTTTAACACTGTAGAAATCTTATTACAATAAACCATGACTTGCCCTCGTGTTAAAAGGGAACCTTTACTTAAATGCATGTTTTTATCATGCATGTTGTATATAAGTACACTACTCATCCCCTTCTTAAATACATATTCGCCAGGGAAAAGATAATGCTCATGTCCTTCCGCGCCTCTTATGCAACCGTCAACATAAAGAGCACCCGAGTAATCATTATCGGTTTCAACCAACACCACACCTATTTCTCTTGAACAAATGATCGTATCTTCTTTAATTTTTAAATTTAACTTATTGGAATGTATTTTTTCAAAAATTAACCTATTAGGTGTTTTAGTTATTATTATGTCAGGCTTTTCTGTAAAAGTGTGCCCCAATAATAGCGGATATTTTAAAAGATGATCTTCTATTACAAGAATATCTACATTTTCTTTGATTCCTTGAACTGTAATATCCACGTTGCTCTTTCCTAAAGGTATGAGAGGCTGACCACTTATTCCTTTCATAACAGGCAAATTGTCAGTTTCGATTGTAAGTCCAAGAAATTTTGCTTCTCGTTCTCTTATAAGTGTACATTGGCTTCCTAAATCAACATAACATATGAGCTTCACGTCTTTTAATATAACTTCTATTAAATACTTTTCATTAGATTCTTCTGAGGAATTAAGTTTCAATACCCGCTTTTCTTCCTTCATAACCGGGTTCTTCTGATCCTTTTCTTGTGAATTGGTTTTATTTGACCAGCAATATATTACTTGATGCCCGATTCTACCACACTGTGTACATTTAACTGGTGGTTTAGGGCAATTATAATTTTTATGACCCACTTCCCCACAATTGTTACAAGTAGGAACTCTGCTCCGATCATTACGTCGATCATTTCTTACAATATTCATTGACTGTCTTCGATCCTGTCTATTCAATTCACCTCCATTCTTATCTCTCCTGTTTCCCACTTTTACTGTTTTAAGGTACTTTAAAAGGTCTTGAGGTGCTTCGAAACGGGCAGCTTGAGCTCCAACACGCACTGCTCGATCCTCGATTCCATGTAAAAGACAGTCAACTGCTTTGCGTCCTTTAATCTCACATCTATTGACCAGGTTCATTTTATCATAGTAGTATTGCTCTAGTGAATCCCCAAAGTGAACTTTCTTTGCCAACATAGTGGTTAACAACTCAGCGTAGTCATCTTCAGAAGGGAAAGATTCCAATAATTTCTTTTTCCACTCGCTCCATGAATAGAGAACAGAATTTAGTCCCTGATACCACGACTTCGCAATACCAGTAAGCTTAGGGAGGGCAAAATGTATAATCTCTTTTTCGTTCCAACCATAAATCTCTGCACATTCTTCAACCTTCGTGAGCCACATTAACATAGTCTGGTCTTTGTTTGCAGGGTCAAAATCAGGAACAACATTATATGTCGATAGTCTAGAAGTAGATGTGTTCTTCATATCCTTTAGGATATCCAAAAATTTATCCAATATAATATGAGTAGAGTCTGACTTACTGTCATTTAGTGTTTTATGCAATGAATCCAGTGGAGCTCTATCGTTGTATTCACTATTATATCTATTTGGACTCCTATTTGCAGCAGGCGAATCTAATCTTCTTCTTTTATTTAACAAATTATTGTTCTCAGCTATACCGTTATCTGATGAGCGTTTATTATTCGAATAACGGCTTGTATAGTGCCTTATAGCTGAGAAATTTGAGTTATGCCCATGTGAATCATGTTTATATTCGGGTTCTGAAGAATATCTGTATTCATCGTATGTAAGGCGATGATTTTTATAATGAGTTATAGGTGCACTTGAAGTAGAAGGGTAAACGTGTCTATCGGAGCTACTATGCGAGCGTCGTCGTCGAGACTTTCGTTCATATTGACACTGTCTCCAAGACTCTTGGCTCGTACTCCTGGATTTACGCCTTGAACGTGACGTTCTAGTATTCGGCTTATTATATTTATTAGATTTAGATAGATAATCGCAACGCCTACCTTGTACTTCCTGGCTTACACCCGGCTCCATAATACTTGAAAGTATCGATTGACACGGAGAGTGATTCTGGACGGGACGTTCTTCATCTGAGCTGCCAACTGCATCAATCACGATGTCAAATTCATGTTCTCCTTCGTCATGTGGCGGCGAGTCCATTAGTCTTATTTTTATCGAGTTGTTGATACTGAAACTTATAAAAAGAGTGTGTTCATAAATGTATTTTAAATTACTGCTTATCGTCAATAATATCCTTAAAAAAAAAATCTCTTTTAAATCTAAATAACATAGAATTAAAACAGTAGACAAAAGTGAAAGAAAAGAAAAAAAAATAAAGTAAAAATAAAGAGAAAATTCAAAGGTGGTATAGGGTCTGCCACAGTGATCATTGATCCTCTTTTCGCTAGCTCTTCTGCTGCGTCATTACCTAGGGATCTACTATGCCCCTTGATCCATTGAAGGACGTCCCTGTTGGCTCCCGCAATGCGTAGCAGCGCTAAGTTTCATTCGTTTATAAGACTTGATGTGATACAACCACAAGTTGCGCCTTGTTATCACCCTTGTTATCAGAGATAATTCTGATTCCAGAATCTTTATTTACGATATAATATTTAAAAACACAGTAGAGATCTATACCTACGAGTCCAAACGCCTAGGTCAGCAAAACATACTTCAAAGCAAATAAAATTTAAAGAAGAATTTTGCCATGTGTGTATACAGTTGATAAATTTAGTATGAGAGAAGCATGCTGATGGACCTATCTCTAAAATGATTGCGACTATAGAATCTTTGATTTCATTTAGTAATAATTCCAGTCATCATGACGATGCACGATCATGCTAGATGATCTAAAATTAAGTTTTATTATTTTGATCAATCTGTTGCCTGACTGAAATATTAATAACCAAATTCCTTTAAAGAATGAGGATTGTAAGCTGCATAACAATGATTTATTTATTATTCCAGACGATTGTCTATGAACCTTTACTCATATACCAAAAGTTTAAATTATAGTACGTTCTATTACATTGGTTTTTTTGTTCTACAGATTTTGTAGTGCCAATAGGTTAATGGTTCAGGCGTTGGACTAACGATCAAATTGATAGGTCGTGAGGTTCAAATCATTTCGCATCAGGTCGCAGGTGATCGGTCGCTCTGAAAATCTTTGGGGAAGGCCTATGTCCAGCAGTGAACGCTCACAGCTGACACGACAACGACGACGATGACGACGAGGTTTAAATCCCAGTTACTCGACTACTGGCATTGCAGCAAATAAGCATTCCAGCCCTAGTGACAAGCATTCCAGTTTACAGGGGGAACGAGAATACTAGTAGTTTATAATCCAAACTGCTAATAATCTTTATTTTGTAACGAACAGATATATAATATAGTCAAAATACCTCATGAACAGAAGGCGAAATGTTAAAAGAAGACGCAAATAAAGAATAGGAGATCAACCTCAATTTTTTCAAACCAATTTTTTTTTTTATTTCCCCACTTTAGTTTTACTTTATCCTCTTTATCGTCGCAATTTATAACTTTATCTGTAAATGATTCTAGACCAACGTTTTTGACATTGCTAGTAATTTCTATATCTTCTTCGATTATTGCTTCATCGCTTTTATATATATGTGCATCTTCTTCTTTTTTTCATATCTAACATTGTTAGCAACAGTATTATCTTTTTATTAACAAGTAGTTTTTATATGTTTATTTAAATACTATTAAATACCCCCCTTTCCTAACAATATATCCGCTGTCTCTATTTGTTTCTTTGTTTGAAAAAGTTTAAGTAATCTAGTCTAGTGTTTTGGAACTTAATATAGTATTTTGATACTAAAACCTACCCATTTTTTGTTGTTCTTTGCGTAGTACAGTGGAACTTAAGAAATTGTTATGTTAATCACTTTTCTTTGCCTAAGTTT
>JAOPUB010052950.1:0-14842 GCA_027564055.1 Neptis clinioides
TCAATTTATAAGTAAGCATGGAGGGGGATTAGAGCTTTGCTTACTTTTACTGACATAGAGGGCGATGGGGTTGATAATTGCAAAAAATCTGCTTACCTAATATTTAAGCAGAAGATGGACTAAAATGACCTTGGGTTGACAAGAATAGGAATTCTTAGACTTTTAAAACTACTGTAGGAAGAAAAGCGAAGTCTGGTACAACTACAAGTACAGTATTGGGAGGTGGGATAATTAGGTGTTCCAGCTATGGAGCTGGAACACCTAATTATCCCATCTAATCTCCGTCTATTATCTCCGTCTATTATCCCGTCTATTATCTCCATCCAAAATCCTATTACAGCACTGGATAGCGAAAGGATCAAAGAATTTATTAAGCTAAGTAAGGACTGTGACTGGTATTATATATATAACATGCGGCGGAGGGGTAAGATGCTAATATTAAAAAACCTCTAACGTCTGTCTTTAGGGAAAAAATAGAGGGGTACGTGGCTTAGAAAAACCATAAAATATCTGTCTTACGCCATAACTAGCCAAAAATAGGTCATCATAGCAAATAACTATGACGACAATACATAAATCGTGTCATAAAGAATATAAGCTATAAACATTTTATAAGCCATTACAAACACGCATACCGTAATTGATTCATTGAGCCCGAATTGTAGAGTACCCGTACAGGTGTCGTCAAACGTTATTACGGTTAACCTAAAACAAGATATATGTGTACAACTAGGTTACTCTAGAATTCCGTTTCTTAATGTGCAGCAAAGATTATTATATACAAGAATATGCGGCATGAAAAAATAAGTAATATGTCAGCCATAATTTTTTTCTGACGAAACATAGGTACTTAAAGAATTTTTAAATAAAAAAGTAACTGGCAATCATAGAAATATTTCTTTTGAATTTATAATTGTTAGGTTAACCTAAAACAAGTTTAAAAGAAATGTTGTTTCTTTCTTTGGAAAAGGCTCTTCTGTGTATAATCATTTAATCCCAATTAATTATGCTTAAGTTTATCACTTTTGCCTTTTGCAAAATATACTGGAAATAAACGTATAATAAAATAAACGTACATAATAAACAGTGTTATTGTAGAAGCTCTTCCAGCCAATCGTGCAAAAACGACAGTGATAGTTCAGTGGTTAAGGTTTACATCATGTATTACACCATGCTTGGGGAAATAAACGAATTATTATTATTATTTATTTCTCCCTATAGTTCTCAGAGGTCTGTGAAGTCTGCTAACCCGCACTGGGATACAGTAGTGGACTAATGTCCCCTCTTAATTCTGAGGCCAACAACTTGCTCTGTAGTGGGTCATTGATGGGTTGTGATGAAAACATTTATAATTTATGCATTTTTTAATTTGTTCAAAAATCACCTGAATACAGATGAAAATGAGTAGTGGAGCAAATGTTTTTATTAATAGAAGTTTTTTTTAAATACCCTGCATTTATTACGCAAGTCATTTTCCATTAGCGCAGTCTTTATATAATGTTCAATTATCTATATTGGGGGTTGGTCGCTGACATTACTTTGAGTTATGACGCCATTGGATGGGTCGGAGGGCGCGCTATCTGTGTCGGCCAGCAGTACGCCGCGCCGTTGTGCGTGACCACTCATCTCGTTACCACTACGGTCTTACCACCTTTAGAGTAGTGTATCATTAAAAAAACAACATATATCCCTGTTTAATTACTTTAAACATTATTTACCGAGGTAAAGAGAATCTCTTCCATGCTGTAAGAGAGTGATAGCTTATATATATTTTCACATAGAAAAATATTATACCTATAAAAATTGTACAGAATTGTAGTACACATATTCTTATGTGTACTACAATTCTGAAGAAGCGGAAATTCGGCAGACGACGTCGCGCGGATCGACTAGTTACTTATTATATTCAGCGCATAGTATATTAATTATAAATAAAAAAATTCTGTATTTAATGATTTTCTTAAATATTCGTACCTTCTACCTATTTCTTAATTAATTTGAACTACCTAATGCAACCCCAATAAATTTATTGACATTTCATCCCTTGTTTACATTAGTTAATGACTGTTTCCTTTGACATACGCGTAGTTGAGCTAACACAACATAGTATCATGTGATTTGGACAGATAAGGTACACGGATAATTATCATGACGAGCGCGTCCACTTCTAAGCCTCATTAGATAATTTGTATCCTTGAGTATTATTAGATACGCAAATAACTTAAACGATATGCAAAGATAAATTCATAGATATCACGTTTGACATTGGAAATCAGTTTTATGGGTAGCATTCGTGTAGTAAAAATAAATAAATAATTTATACTCAGATAGATTTCAAATTCAGAGGTAAGTACAGGATAGAAGATCTTAATAAACACTTTCACTAATCAATTAGCACAGATAATTTTATTTTTTTCTATTTTTGACTTGAGAGTGGTGTCGTTTGGAAGGAAAATATCATAATTAATGCACACTTAAAATGTAGTTCAGTTTATTTGCTTTATCTGTAAACGTAAAACCAACATTTTAATATTTATGTTCCATCTGTTCATGCACTTGCATTGATAGTTAAAAAATATAGGTCAACTGTAATTTGCATTTACTTTGTGTTTAACTCGTACAAATACACTCTATTTTTCTTTGACTCTATATGTTAACTATGTGTAATTTTGCTATCTTGCTTAGTCAGTGTGGTCACTAGGACACAAATGTATTAAGACTGAGGTTATATACAGTCTTGTATAAATTGTTACGTAGATATGATTGTAATTAAAAGGATAACCTTCGTTCCTTTTAATTACATGATTCATTTATTCATTAATCAGTCAGTTATTGTTTTGTACATATAGAAATTTTTGAGTCCAATAATTTAGAAATACATCAATGAATTTAATTTATTAAGGACTTAAATTTAATTATTCTTTCGTACGTGCTTTTTAAGGCGACGATATTTTTAGTACAAACTAAAAGTTGGAGGCATGCCAGGAAATACACGGACGAAACTCGCGTAATTGCATTTAATGTTTACTGCGACAAAAAAAGTTGCCGAGTTTCTTGACGATGAGTTACTGTTTTTTACGTAAGATTTGCAATACTGACTATGCGACGTTATGACGAGTGTACATTCTCCAACTAATTAATAGATACTCCAGTCTGTTTAGATCAGTAGAGTGTGGTTAGTCACATATTAATAAGAACTTTCATAAACGCCGTGTGGGTTTTTCGCGATTATTGAAATAATTTGAAATGTAATACTTATATATATGGTACTTAAATAAATAAATAAAAATAAAAAAAAATAATGTGAATTATTATGTATGTATCCTGTTGGTTACTACATGGCAAGCATGAAAGCTGTAACTCTAACCACAATAAATAACCACATAGATTAGAATATAAACAAATAGAAAGAAATGTAGGTCTCTGTAGTGCAATATACACTTGGTATCAATAACCAAAACAGTCGCATCTAAAATAAACGGTATCCATTCAAGTACTCGGTTCCCGTTACTTAGCTTCTGTATTTTATTCTTGTTTACTTTGTAGAATCCTAGGAGTTTAGCGTTAAAAATAATCCCATGTCTGGAATTGCGGCGCCTCCAGGTGTCTCCTTTCAAAGACTTTGAGCTATCTTCTCCGTAGCTCTGCAATTCTTCTGATGCACTTTATGTGCAACGTACAAAGTCTGTTTCTCAATAGCTAGCCGTCGGAAAATCGATTAGACATTGTTTACGGAGAGGATTTGTATCGAAGTTGTAATCTTGCGCTTGGCGTTATATTAAGTGGCGTGTTTAACTCTTTAAGCTTAGCTAATGGTTTAGATTTATTTAGATTAAAAACATTGTTATTGCTAATTAATTGAAACAAATTAGAAAAATATCCTGAAAGTGTTTTACAAGTGAGTAACCAAAGTTTAAAATATAAGTTTTAAGTAATACTTAGGAAGTTCACGGCTGGCAAGCGTTCTTTGCCGTCGCCGCCGCCGGTGCTGGCGCCGCGTATTTTAACATTCTGAGTATCGCGTGTTGTTACTTGGTAAGCGCGGTCAGGGCTGTGGTTTCATTATTGATTCATCAACAAGATA
This sequence comes from Neptis clinioides, assembly GCA_027564055.1. Taxonomy (NCBI): domain Eukaryota; kingdom Metazoa; phylum Arthropoda; class Insecta; order Lepidoptera; family Nymphalidae; genus Neptis; species Neptis clinioides. The sequence continues at coordinate 4,085 of JAOPUB010052950.1, forward strand.
TCTTCATAATATATCAATAATCAAGATAGACTAATTAAAAACAATTGGTGCTAATTACATTAATGTTTTAATGGTATTAAAATAATTAGCTATACAAATTTATATATTTTTTATGATTCATTAAAATATGCAATTAAAGTTATCGTCATTGGAAAGAACACATATTTTTAATAAAATGTGTTTGGAATAATATCAACAGAAATTGTAATAGACATGTTATAGTTATTCACGTTTATAGTCAATGTTCATAAATCCCTGCATTTGTGTGTAAAAATAGATATCAAGTTGACATAGTGACTTTCATTCGGGTCATTGGTGGTCAAGCAGCCCTGTCAACGACGCGCCATGCATGCGCAAGGTCGGCGGGTGCGCTTCTATCAGTAACGGCGCCTATTCACCACTTATTTTACAATCAAATCACTACCTTCTAGCATTCTTTTCAAGTAACAAATTCAACTAAACGTCTCCCTCTGTCTAATGTTTGTTTAAGCAATTGCAATAAATCAGCGTGTCGATACTTCGCTTTCAAGTTATATCCTATTTTAGACGCCTATAATAGGACCGATCATGCGTCAGTGTCGGTCGTATCTAATACGTCAATGTAGTATGGCTGTGTTAAATAATTGTATGACATGTGATTAATCATTAAATTGCGAATAGGCTTCGTTAATAGTTATAGATTTGAACATAACAATATAAACTACTAGTTTCCGCGCGCTGTTGCCCGCGTTGTTATTATAAATGCGAAAGTTTTAGCTATATTACTGTAAAGTTTCATCAAAATCCGTAAAGTAGTTTTAGCCCGAAAGAGTCACATCCATCCACACATCCATCCTCACAAACTTTACTAATAACAGAACTAGAAGGACAAGACTGATTTTCCACTTCTTAATAAGTAGGTGAATATGACTTATCTATGTTTATCAGTAGATTTTAGGATCATAAAACATACGCATAACCAAACTATTAAGACTACTAGTAACATAATATAACCTCCTACCATATAATAGTTACTTATAAATATAAAATTAATCATTTAAAACAATTGAAGCTATATATGAATATTACTATTAGCTCTAATAATCTCTTAAGCCTTTGTAGTAATGCTCTATTATGATGAGGTTGCTGATTGGTTGAGGTTTTTCAAAAATAAAAAAATTATGTGTATATTGATTGAACTCCAATAGTTTTGCTTGCATGACATAATGTTATGAATGTCTATTGACAGTGTTCATTGTATCGGCTAATCGATTGATAACGAGGCAAGTGTTCGTCGTATCTCATTACCGGGGCGTTGGTGCTCACATTCCTGCATGTATTGTTATGTGTTGACTTTATAATTTTGCTGGAAGTTATATTAAAGACTCAGCCAGTCTGGCCCGCGCTTCGCTTTCGGATGTTTAAAGTAAAATTATAACCAATATACGCCCACATTGTCGATCCACATTGTAATACAATCGAATGAACGAACGAACCTAACCAAACCGAACGAACAAAACGGACGAATAATTTATTAATTTAAAAGTATTCATGCGGCAACATTTCATCACCTTTGTTTCTCTACAATATTGTAGCTTTCTAGTTGAGAAAGCATTTTCAAAATCGGATTAATAGGAACAACATGGCTATATTGTATTAATAATAATTTATAATTATATATATGGCAACACTGTATTATACTACGTCACTCACAAAAACTATAGCTTATTATGCTATCCTCCTTATATGATATATTACTTATAATGTCTCCCGACACGTTAATATTGAATCCATTCTTTCTAATACTAGTTCTCCTTTATTTAAATTATTAATACAATTTCGTAAACTATATAATATAAAATTATGCAGTACAAGAAGAGTACAAACGTCTTTAGCTGAACGTTAAGCACAATCGTGTTTCTTCACTACGATGACATTGGCAGAATTAACGCATCCTTAGCAATACCAAAAGACAAATTATAAAAATTAAAAAATCAGTAAAAGAATTTTCAATATCGGTAAAATAGGAATAAAACGGCGATGCCTTATTGATTTCTAAGTATATCAACACCACTCATAAGCTATGTTACCCGGAAAGGACGTATCTTTTGATCGGCGAAAGAATTTTCAAAATAGGTTCAGTAGTTTCGATGCTTATACGCAACAAACAAACATACAAATCTTTCCTCTTTATATAATAGTGTGGATGTATTTTCCTATCATAAGTTTGCGTATTGTCTATAATAAAAAAAGTAAGCGTTTTATGAAAGTTCATCTAACACTTGAACGAAAGTCGCTGTTTAATATATGTGGTATTCCTCATGGCGTGGAATTTTATATTGTTTTGCAAAATAACAGTTTATACATTGTTTTACTGCACTAATCCAGTCATTATGATTATTAATAAATATATATATGACTTGCAAAATACGGGGTTTGTTATAACTTGGGGGCATTACAGCTAAATACGTAGTTCACGTAGGCAATCGATTGCATAAGATAAAAATCAGAAGTTTTATTTTACATTAAATTACATTACAATTTTTACTTATAATAATGTATAATAAAATTTAATATTTTTTAATTCAATTATATATAAACTAGTTTACTTTCTTTGGAGTCTTGAATGTTTAGTTTTACTAAGGCTAGATTAAAAAATGCTTCACGTTTCTAATACATTCTTTACATTATTTTGTTGAACTATCACTTTAGATATAAAGTAATCTGGATTAACAGATATAGATATAGAATGTTGTTATTTTATAGAAAAAGTAGTTACGTTGTATACCGATATGGATTTGTCAGCGATTGTGTGAATTGTATTTTTTTACATTCCTAATTATGATTTAACCAGTTATGACTTATAATCTTCTCGATTAAGTATGGCATAAAATAACTTGCAGACGACTTGGGGCGCACATTCCTCTATAGATACGTCACTTCATGACGTGGCGCAAATTCTTATATCTATTCTGGGAAACAAATTTTTTGATGTTCTTAATTGTGGTAACAAATAGAAATTTTCTTATCATATTAATAATTATTAAATGGAATTACATTACAAATATAAAAGTTAAATTGAATAAATAGAAAAAGGTTAATTTTTATATATTTAGGGCCTTTCGACTAACATCAGTGAGTTCCTTTCTAATTTTGGCATTTAGATATAAAAACTATTTTCGTTTTTGTGCTAGATTAAGAGCTTGTCTTCCTTTTTGAGAAACAAGTGGGTTTCGATTTGGGTCAGTGGCTTGAATCGCATCCTGGACTGCAACTTAATTACCTCATATCCCTTATTGAACTATTTAATTTTTTTGATACATACAGCAACAATAAATAAAATGTATGAGTCTAAGTTAAAACTGTATAACTAATTAGCTACCTATAAAGTATTTACTAAGAAAAGATGAACTGTTTATTCATCCAAAATGTGAAACCTCTGATTAAGACTAATGATCCCGTTTGTTTTTAAACAAGGATGATTAGCGTAAACGCTTTCAAAGGTTCGAATACGTTTCATCGCTGTGATTTATCAAAGAGAATAGACACAGCTAATTAAAGATCTGTAGGTTTATGTAGGTGGATGAATGGTTCACTAATTCTACGGCATTTATAGAGACGTAAAATTTGATTGCCGTCCGTGAAGATCATCATTGTTTACTTATATCTCTTTGTTTATAAAATTATCCTTGTCATCGGCATGCCTTTATAGTTTATGGGTTAATTTCTCACGGTGTCCTTTGTGTTTTTTATTATACGTATTTATTTGAATTATAAAATCTTAAGCTTCGGATTGAATAAATTAAAAATAAGTGTCCTATTATGATAGTTAATATAAAATATTTGAAACGTCTCTTCCAATAATTGCTATTCTGATTTTAAAAATTGTCCATTATTCCAAATAAATGAATAGTGATGCTTACTATACTATTATGATATTCTATGGATGTTATAATTGATTTCAACTTTATGGAAACCTGTCCATAGCCGATAATGCACTCCGACAACTCTCGAGGGGATTATAGTTATTGTGTTAGGTCTTCATGAGGGACCAGCATAAACCAACACTTTTGTTAGGCATGCATAAACAGTTAACCATTGTTAGCGTATGCGGTATGTATTACGGCCTAGATTTGATCACAAAATATTGTGTTTAATTTCAAGGAAGAAACACGACGTTAACGAATAATAAAAATTCAGTCTGCAAAAGCAAATTATTGAATGTGGAACATATTAAGATTATAGTTTATGAAGATAGACTTTTGGACTCCTAGTAGGCATAATAGTTCCTTTATTTAAGTAACCGAATCGCAGAAATCTGACAAACTCAATCGGCTAATAGAGGTAGTAGCAATTTAATTAAGCATTTTTATTTAGAGACTAGCCGACCCGTCTCTTTGTTAGTATAATTTGAAAATAAACACTGGAAGGGCACTCTATCCATAAATTTTTCTATATCATGGCGTAGCCTTAGGTATAGTGACGGGAAAACCAATTTCCACCAAAAACCTGTCTACTAATCCATAATATCATGTAGTTTGTTTAATAATAAAGATAGAAAAATAGTGAGTAAATCATGTCACGTCTAAAACATTCATCGTCTTTATTAGGCAAAGCGACATATCTTACTCAGTTTATTGTCCATTCTGCGCTCTCAGACAAAGGTAATAACTAGACTTTCTGCATAACATTACCATACCAATTGCGATTTGTTGTATGAATCCTGAATAATAAAAATAGTAGAGACAGACTAGAAATGGCGTGTTTATCCTGTTTTTTTTTTTATTTGTAGGTATATCGCTCAAAGAGATGCACGTTCGCAGGACTAAAGAAGCAAGGTTTCTTATATCTCTATGCGATATGTTGTATGTTACTTAAAGACATGTCTGTCATGGTATAAATAAACTAGAAGTAAAAAAATATTGTTTTGGTTTGATACTCATTGTTTAACCTAAACTAATTTGGAAAGTTTCTCTTTATGTTACAGAATTCCAAATTACTTGTCTTGTTTCTATATCCAATGTTTTGTAACTTCTTGTTAAGTAAAATAGAAACTTAAAAAAAATAGTCCGTGGTTTATTATTTATAAATCAATTTATTTTGGATCTAAAAAAAAATAATAAAAAAGATCGTTACGGATATTAGTGATAATACGAGTAGTAATGATTTTTCAATTATATTGTGAGACCTTACATGAGAAACAGGAAGCTACACTAACAATTTTGACGACATTTTTATCTGATAATTACAAATTAACGATTTACGTTTCAGTACAATTATTGGTATTGAGGCCTTACTTTTTGCTAATTATTAATTATATAATTTATAACTCTAAGTAAACAAGAATCTATATCTTTAGATTTTTATATATAGGTGCTAATTTGTATCGACTTCCAACAACATTATAGATCTTAGATATATAAAATTATAGGATTTATAAAAACATAGTGGCAATAAAGTACTAAACTACTATTTACTTATTTACACATGAACAAGTCGAGTACTAAAGTACTTTATTGCCACTTGGGAGGTCTCCTCATTTAATTAGTAACAACATTAGATATCTAAATTCCTAGACTTAATGTCGACAAAATGATATAAGTATGTTTACGAGCTAGGCTTTAGATATAACTAAGGCGTATAATATAAATAAATAATATCCTTCCAATTAAAAGTAGACATCGTAGAGCTGTTAAAATTGACTTAGTATTTTATTTCAAAAACTTATTTTACTTCTTTACATCAACTTTAATCACTTCTTATCGTAACTTGTCAGTAACATACATTGAACCCGAACACCCGCGCGCATAATTTTCATCTTAATGTAATCGACTTATGTCTTGGAAATTACATTCAACCCTCGCTTCTACCCCAAACCACTTAAAAATAGGGGTCGGGTAGAAGCGAAGTGATTTTTAAGCTTTATTTACACATGAACAAGTCGATTGGCCCTACTTTATACCAGCCATTTGCTCGCGGTTTTGACTTTGAGATGAAAGTTATATTAAGGGATTTGATAAAAGGATTCGTCTAATATTCAAATGTGTTGAGTTTTTTAAATTATAACACTGTTTAAATGTATTTATTTATAGTCAAACGAATTTTTGTTTCTGTCTTACAATAATGATAATAAAATCACTGGAACGGAAATTAACAGTAGAAATTACTTTATTATCACCTGCGCAATCTGCTGATGCCGAGACGTACGAAATGTTGTCGATGTTGGGGATGGTTCCTTCAAGAATTTTCTATCAAGATCTTCGCCTTAAACAGTATTCTTGAACGTTTGTATTCTCATTGGCGTAATTATAGTCGTGGAGATAATCTATAATATTACTTGTTATACTTATTATTATTAAATTAATCACTTTCAGTTTTAATCACACAGTTCGTCGACTCGTATCTAAAAATACGCATAGAAATGAGAATATTTGTGCAATACCTTGTCTAAAGCAGACAGTCAGTCGGGTGAGTACCGATTTGGAGTGCGGATGGCGTCTGAAGCTGAAGTACAGTTAACAAAACAGATCGATATTTATAATAACTACATATTATTATACCTATATAATTTTTTTTGCAAACGTGGTAACCAATTTAAATGGCAAATATTTTCTATCCATTTGTTTCTTGCGACTATAATCTTTTTTAAATCACTTGCTATTCTAAGTACAAATAATGAAAACAAAACAAAACTTAGGGCTAAAATCCTCACTGGTTAAGTCTCTCTTACACATGGCTTATAAATTTTCATTTACATTACAGCTGTAGGTATATGCTCAGTTTATTCATTAATCAGTCTAGACTCGCTTGTACCGTACATTGTTTTGACTGGAGCTTGTTTTTTGTTTACAATATAAAATACTAAAGGATATTTTGATTTCTTTTGTTAACTAAAATTTCGTCTGTACACGCAATCATTTGCTGCGTAGTGGAATTGATTGTTCCTGCCAGTTAAATGTTAATAAAGTCATGCGATCGTTTATTGTCCTTATTTAATCTATGGGTTCGGCGTATTCTATAATTTATCAAGTTGTAGCGATTACAACGTCATAAATTTCTTTATTTCGAAGTAATTTTCTGAACTTTCTAAATTGGAAATGCAAAGCAACTAAAGATAGATTCAATACGTCAATCAGTCTATGGTTTTTTTATCCGATTTAAATAAAATAAACCTTTATTCTGATATTATAAAATAGAATTTTTTTTTAAATTAACAACATAGTGAAAAACATTCCACGAGTGACATTACTATTTTTATATAAACTATACCACTGTTCTTAGAAGTGGAACAACAAATAATTATATTTATAATAAATATTCAAGTTTTGTGATAGACAGACCGAAGCGACAGCAAGACAGGCTATTCATCAATATGTTGTTGACGCACGGTAGCTTTGAGTCTTGGACACGAAAACATCCAACGCTCATGTTGTTATCCGACGATTGATCTAACTAGCCGATTTCTCACACTTTAGTGCAGTTTCAATATTATTAACACAATATAATATTATTATAGTAATGATTTATGGGAAAATTGATATTCATGTTGCTTATTGGATTGTGAAGTAGAATATTTTCACATGTTATCTAGATAGAGAAGATTTTAGCTTAAATGTTGCTAGTTGTTGTATTTTAATTAAAATAAATCAATTAGTTTAATCAAAATTTTAAACATTACAAAAAGCATTTTTTACCAACCAACCGACACATATGGTCATCCATCTTCCTTAATTAACGAAGGACGTGGTTCTGGAGGAACATGGCCTCCTTTTGAATTTATATTATATCTATTGTTTGTTTCGAGCAGGGGAGAAATTCTGCAATAATGAGTTGAAACTCAACAAAAGTATAAGGTCTATAAGCAGGATAAAAAGAGGGTAGCACAGAATTTATCCCTATCAAGAGACGTCGCAGGGCCTAAGGGGAATGAACGACACGATTCTCATTGTAACAATTTGGAAAAATACCGTTTTGAGGTTATTTGACACATGAAATATTACGCTGTCATACCATTTTATACACAAATATTTTGCACAATTACTCATTCGGAGTAGGTTTTTATATCTTTTTGGTATAGTCATTGTAATCAAAATAAGCTAAACGTAAAATGAAGAGCTCAGATAAAGGTAAGTAATAAAATAATGTGATAAATACGTGATAGCTCCTCTTTACATCAATACATATAAATAAAATTGGAATATCTGTTTGTTATGTTATAAAAATAACGGCTTTCAACTAAGTGCATTTTGATGTTTACGATACATAAACCAAAACAGCATTTTTTTCATTTTTGTCTGTAAGTCCATTTTTTCCGATTAAGCTATGAAACGACGGGACCAATTCCGGCTCAGCATCGGCTGGTTACATAACATATGATCTGTGGTTTGTTATAAGTTACAATTTATATGACTTAGGAAAATTAATATTAGTCGTACTTAGATGCATATTATCATTGCTTAGATGAGAACGAAGCGTCTCAAGTGATGCATGTCTTACCATACTTACTTCGTACAATGTTTCCGTCCTGTAAAATATTATTTTTAAAATTAAAAGTTATTCCAAATAAATGTCTTCCAAAAACAAATGTTCATTATTTTTTAAAGTAGATAATAGTGCATTATCTAGCAGCTTTATTTGTTTCAAGAAAATTTTTATCCCTCGCAAATCGTTGAATCGATAGCGACATTAGAATAATTTATTCGTAAGCAATGTTTGAGCAGCGCTGGGTTGGCTGGGGTGCCATCTTGTGCATAATGTAGCATAGTCTGGCTGACGCTCTAATGTCAAATTTATGCCCATCCCCTTTATTATTCAATTTCATATTATAGCATTCAAGAAACATCATCTGTACTACAAAAAATTTTACTCCAGGTTGCGAAAATAATGAGTAGAATTTGCATAACAGATGTTGTAGTTACATACCTAAAAGAGGTTTTAGGGGATTAAAGTAAGCATACAAATTCCAAATTAAAGACTTGAATTAGTATAATACCGGGAGCAAATAAAAGAGAATGCAGCAACGGCCGAGTTTTAATCAGACACAGAGCTCTTGAGTAGCGAAGTGCAGTTGCCGACAAAATTGTTTAAGTGTCGAGAGCCGTTCAGCTTCATTGCTGAACATTCGTGGCATAACGTCGCCCGCGCCGTCGCCTCTATAGCTGTAAAACTTTAATTTTACTGATAATGAAAATTAAAAAAAATAGGTACATTTATTTTATGACAATATCTTTGTCCTATAATAATAATAAATAACATATTAATAACAAAAAATAATCATCATACTGTTGTTCATTTTCATTCACCAGGTTTTTTGCTACCATCAGTGCTTTTATATCTTAAAATACAGTAAAATTAATAGTTTTAATATATTATTTATATGCATTGCATAGGTGCAATAAAAATTTTGGTAGTACTTAATAATGAAATGTTGGATATATGCCAAACGGTCTGAAGCGTTAGCGGACACAGCTACAAGTGGCCGCCGCCACCAGCCTGCCACGGATTGCTGTTTGGCACCAGTAAGCTCCAGACAAATTGGGTAACAGACCAAGAAAATGAGGACACGATGAAACATTAATTATTCGTCTCGAGAGAAAAAACAACAGCCTATGAAATTTTCATTCATAGCTGCCATTGTTACCTCATTTTTGCGAACGGCGCCTGAATAATTGTGACAGTGGTTAAATTGAGGCAGAATCCTTACTCCCGCTTATCTTTAGAATGCAATTGAGAATTGCAACTCTCGCCACCACGCCTCAGCCGCCTCACCCTCTTTCGCCATTGAATGTCTTTTCAAAAGTCCCCTCTCGACGTTACTTTGTATGTAGAGTTCTCGTGATGTTTTTATTCAATTTGCGCAGTAAATGAAATTGTTAATTCAAATTTCAAATATAAATTCATATGTGAACAAAGTATTAAGAGTAATATTTTGAATTCAAAGCGTTGCGTATTTTAATAAGCAAGTAGGTACTGTTTACAGTAGTTTTAAATTCAGATATTAATAACGTAGGAGTATTAAGGATAATAATATTTTTTTACTTGGAATACAATCGTTGTTTTTTTGGAATTAATACTCTATTTACATGTGTGAGATATTGATTCTACTATAGAAATTACGATTTTGTTACTTCAAAGAAAAGTCAATAACAATAAAGGCATAATATTATGTGTATTTGTTTTTCCTGCCTAAAAATTAAATCAAAATATGTTTACAGAACTGTTTGGCGTCGACCAAGTAATATTGCAAAGTAATTTTAAAATTTCTAAAGCACAAACAGTTAAACACGTGCAGACACACGTTTTCATTAAAGCCGTTACTTTAGAAGTGTCATGTATACCGAGCACTCGACATGATAAGAGTATTCATTTCGCATGTGTATTGATTGTTATCTAAAACTATTATCGCGTTGGATTCTAACAAGTGGTCTGTTTATGCGTCCTTACTCGGCTGCTATGTAGAGCTTTTGTATGACGCTTCCATTTCCTTGCACTTCTTTCAAAGCTCAAAAGGCATATGCAAACGCTCTGGATTCCGCATCTGAAGATGACATAACACTTGTAGTGTTCAGTTAATGCCATCGTAATGGCACAGTTAATTTTCAAAGAGTGTTTGTTCCTTTTTAGAAGCTGCCACAGCACTAATCAGTATACATATTAATAAAGAAAACCAAATACTCCTATTTAAGAAAATGACGGAAACGTGGAAATGTGAAACATCATATATATACTAACAATATACAAGTATTCGTTATACAAGTATATTGTTTGTTGAATTTAAAT
>JAOPUB010053047.1:0-14834 GCA_027564055.1 Neptis clinioides
GCAGCTCTGCCCCCAACTCACCCCTCTAGTTTTTAGTTAGTATTTAATAAATGTAGATTTTAAAAAATAGAACTATAAGGACTGATCCGGATTTTTCTTCCATCCTGACGATGGCCCCCCACAAATTTAACTTGATATTACTCAATTGTTTTACTACTACTACTTATAATTAAACTTTATAGTATGGCATAAAAGTTCTAATAGGCTTTTAAGTATCAGTTATCAGAGATGTGACGTATCTTAGATACAAGTATCTGAAATACAGATACGTGTTTCCATCTTGTATCTAAAACAATTTTTAAAAGTTCATCTTGTATGTTGCATTTAAATATATTTTGTTTGGTAATTTTGTATTTTTTAAATACTTTTTCTGATAAGATATTTTTCATTATATATTAGTAATTATTTATGAAATAAATGCGTTAAATTGAACGTACGTAAGTCCAAAGTCATATTGTTAGATGGAATGAATATCAATGAATGAATTTGAAGTTGTTATTTTTTTTGTATGTAGTCAACAAATAGTTTTGGCGAGTATAATAGTTTGAAAGTAATTGACTCAGAAATTATGTGAAAATTTACCTTTATATTTCCCAAATATACAGTTATGTTGTTGTTTTAATATATTTATTTTTCACCTTATTTTGACTTAGTAATCGAAAAAAGCACTCTAATAATTAATACGTCTAAAATTAGGGTTTTATTGTAACTTGTGTGTTTTTAGTTGTAATCTCTACTCACTGACATGGTAAAACACACACATTATACTATAGTAAAAGTTGTCAAAAATGCAAGGAAACAAGCTATCGCTCTGATCGTCATCGGATTATTTTTCTTTTAATTTTTATTCATCATATTCTCTTCCATTTCCAATGGCTTTCATCCTAACATTATTTTTAATCATTTGTTAAGTTGTAACCATTAGTACTGGTCTATGATATCGACTTTCAAAAATAAACTTAAATTTACTTACAAAAGTATTTTCAACTTAAAAACTATATAGAAGATTCTTATTTTGTAGCTAGTATTTCAGATACTATTTTCGAAAGTATTTTGTATCGTTTATTATTATACTATATTGTATTCTAGATACTTTGAACAGGGTATTTTGTACACCTCTATTAGTCATCATAGTCTTTGGTATTACTATGAATCGTTTGTGAGCGAGTATAGAAAAGTGTTGAAATTAGACTTATTTCATGCAATTATTTGAGGTTTTCTCTCCGAAAGCGCCATCCTCGAACTTCAAGAAATATTCTAAAAAAATAATTAGCGAAAGCAGTTCAGCTGCTGTCAGGATTTATGCTTTGCAACACATTCAGCGATTATTTGTTATATTACAGAAGATATCAAAATATATTGAAAATTAAAACTAAATACGTGTGGTAAATTGCTCCCAGCGACTAGTTTTCTATATATTACGAATGTCAAATACAAAGTACAATTATAACTCTCTGTACTTGTTGTTGTTGTTGTACGTAAAATTAAGGAAGTAACTAGGTAATGTAACATTGCAGTTCCAGTTCTAGTGTTTTTCTTGTGCTACTTGTAAGTTGTTTATACAAATACACAATAACAGATAAAGATTGATATAATTTAATGTTAAGTGTCTATCGAGTCAAGTTTATATAAACAGTGTATTACATTCCTCCAAAGAGTGAAACGTTTTTCTTACATTTGCAAAAATTATTAATAAAATATTAAATGGTAAGGAATAATTTCTTTTCTATTTTCTTTATAACTTTTATAAAGTAGTATCTACTCCTAATTATTAATATGTGCGTCTTAATGACGCTGATATTTATATGTATCCGAAGTTAGATAATTTATTGTGCATCGATTTTCTCCACAAAATACACTTCTTAATAAAATATCGATTACATGGATTTTATATTCAATTTCAGATGACCGTTCGTTGGGGAATAGTTACATCTGGCAAAATCACTCATGATTTTGTCAACGCTATCAATTCTTATCCCAAGAAAGGAGACCAAGTCATTACATCAGTGGCCGCTAGAAATAAAACTAAGGCAGAAGAGTTTGCAAAAAAACATAATATTCCAAAAGTATTCGGTTCCTACGAAGAGATGGCCAAGAGCAAAGATATTGGTAATATATAAAAGTATAAAATTAAAAGAAAACGAAAAGGTATTTTCATGAATTTGATAATTTTCAGATGTAGCATACATTGGCGCACTAAATCCAGACCATTACGAACTATCCAAATTATTCCTGCAATTTGGAAAACATGTTCTTTGTGAAAAGCCACTCTGTTTAAATTACGGCGAAACTCAGAGTCTGATCAGTTTAGCTAGAAACAAAAACTTGTTTCTGATGGAAGCTGTATGGTCTCGTTTCTGTCCTCTATATATATCGTTAGAAAAAGAAATAGAATCAGGAAAACTGGGACAGCTTCAATTCGTAGAAGTAAACTTTGGTGTTCTTATTGCAGATATTGATAGATTAAGGTAGTGTTTATAATATTTATTAAACAAGATAAACTTACTCCAATTTGAATTCCAATGATAGGAAGGGATGTGATTGAATTAGATTAGGCTTCATATCTACTTTCGATAGCGAATTTACATCATAAAACAACCATCTAAATCGGTATGCTAACAAACATCTCATCTTTAAAAAATACTTACTTACAGTTGAAATTAGAATAACATCTTTTTTAATTAGTTAAATATAATATTTGTAGCAAAAAAGAGTTAGGTGGCAGTGCCGTTCTTGATATTGGCATCTACGCTTTACAATTCGTTCAGTTCATTTTTAAAGATGAACCTATACGAGTAACAGCGGTCGGAGAGTTAAATGACGAAGGCGTGGATCTAGTAGACACAATAATTCTAGAATATTCAGGAGGTAGACGCGGTGTTATCAACTTGCACACAAAAGCAAGGTTGTGGAACAAGGCTACTGTTGTTGGAACGAAAGGGCGAGCTACGGTACTTAGACAAAAATGTTATATTCGTTCAGTTTAAAAAAATACCTATTGTGTTGAATAGATAATTCATAAAATAATTATATTTTAAGATCGAGGACCCTTTCCATTTTCCTCAAGCCTTGACTCATGTCGACGGTAAAGTAGAAAAGTTGGTCTTACATACATCAAAAATAGAATACAATTTCGAAAACAGTGCAGGATTAATTTATGAAGCAATGGAAGTCGTGCGTTGTGTAAATGAAGGTAATTTACATATATTTAAATATTTAGAGTATACTACATAATACTATTTTATTATAGAAATTAACGTGGTATTGAGTATTTTTAAGATAGGTATACGGTAAAAACTCACGTAAGATAATTTAACCTAAGAGTCAAATAGACTCACCGACATATAAGACCTCTCGTTTCCTATTAGAAATACTCCATCCGTTCACTGTTAAAACAGACAGTTTTGTTCCGTTCCCTGTTAAAACAGACAAAGATTCTTCGCACTTTATCGATTGGATTGAATCCAGACGAGGAGATGGTGAGTTTTGACACTGTACGGTTGTATCACCATTTACGAATCGATCGATAGAGGACACTATAAACATCATATTATATTTAGTATTATGCTTAAACATACCAGTCGAGTACATGCAGTTAATAAGATACACACTGTCAATAATTTTTTTTTAATGTAATTATTATTAATTGTATTTTATATGGAAAGGGAAAAAATATTTTTTTACAAACAGACGGCGTTGCAATGGGTTCTCCTTTAGTTGCCAAAATAATCAAGGAGTGGTGCGAAGAGCTGGCAATGCTACAAACCCCCACGAACCGAAACAATGGTTTCTCACACGGTATATCGTAAACCAACATAATATATAGAGCCGACTCACACAGATCACGTCAATAGAATGCCGAATAGCAATACCGGTTACGCCGTAGGTATAGCATCAGGAGGATCTTCCGTCCTATTACGCAACTCAGCCAGATACTCAAGTGGCAAATGTTACGACGGCGAAACCAGAAGGAACGTGTCCACCAGACTCGCGGACCACATTCGCTCAATGAAGAAGTTAGACAGCAACATTCCCTCAGCTCTGACGTGACGCACTACATTTGATTCGACAAAGGAAAAGTATTAGAGCGAGAAAAGTATTTTATAACTCACAAAGTCCGGAAAGCCGTAAAGATGAGAAAGCGTCCAACCTACAACAGAGACGGAGTCAACTGCCACCAACTTGGAAAGCCTGTTTTTACGAAATTAGAAAGTGAACCAAGATGACGCGGTGAGCTTTGTGTGCTGGAACATTCAAGTCATGCAAGCCGAACCAGTGAGAACGAACTTCTGAGTGCCTTTGACGAAGACATCATGTCTGTTCACAATCATTCACCTACGCCGCTGCCGTGACAGCGCGCGATTGCACTAACTGAAGAAGACCGCCGTATGCGGTTAAAACTAGTCATATTATGTGACAAAATTATTACGTTAGTTTTTACCGTATACATAAACTAAATTAAACAATCAAATTTTGATATTATTTACGAAATAATTTTATGTTATTTCTACTTGTTCATGTAGTATGATGGATATTTTTTGTATCATTAATTAGTTTGCAAAAACGCTCCCGCTCCTATCCCTTCGTGCATGACCCTTAAATGCCGGTCCGGCCGTGACACCGCGCACATGCTGTCCGCTAATTACTTGGTGCCTCACAAAAACCTTCCTTTTGGGACAATCAATATATTATGGCCCTATTTTTTTTACGTTTTTGCAAATACAGTCCACTATTAATTGTATCGAAAGATACCGCCCGCAATCTCAGTGGTTAGAATAATTAATTTTGCGCCATACTATATATCCCTTCTATGTGGTTTTAAAATAAAGCCTTAGTTAATTGAAATCACAAATTACCAGCAAACCTGTATGTTAGTAGTGATAATTAGAAGATAAGAACCACTGGGCTATGTAAGCTTTGATTCACTGTTATATTACTTTTTAAAATGAAAATGCTGGACTAAACTTCCAATATTTATTAAAACATCTTTGTTTAACTTATCAATAAACAATATTTTGACAGGTTTAATAGAATCGCCTAGAATGACTCACCAAGACAGCCTTCTTCTAGCGAAACTCAGAGACACTGTGCGTCAGCAAGTTGGAGTTCATTTTGATGTCGACGATAAAGACTTTTAATATTTATTCACAACCACGATTAAACATGTCAAATCTTAATAAATTTTTCCAATGATTTGAATAAATTAGATACAATAAAATTGTATGTAATAATTTTATTTCATCATCAGTCTTATATTTTATGAAGATTAAGTTAAAAGGTCTGTGAAAAAACTGCAGGTATAATGCAGCTTGTCACATAAAAAAGAACACATTTTTGGATATATATCCCTGTTAGTTAGTTATAGTATTTAGTCAGCCAAGTCATACTGTCTGAAGTATCGAGATATTAAACATATGAAGATATTTAGTGGTGCTGCTTTCATATTTAAATCTTCATCTTCTAGATTTAAATGAGATCTGAAAATCAAATATATAATAAAAGTTTTTATATAATAAAAATTTTTATCTTACATGAAAGGATATTTTAAATATATAGTAAATTTAATTATACAAGTTAATTTCAGCTATTTTTTTGTAATTATGATTAAGATTGTAATAAGTGATTATAAACCTAGAGATTTTCTATGGATTTGTTTCATAGGGTCTTTGTTGCATGGCAGAGATTGCATATAGCCGCATATGTAAAGGGTATTTGTTGTTGTTAATATATACTTAGACATAAATTAAATAAGAACAGTATGCATGATATGCATAGATGGAATTTCCAATAAACTATATAATTTTAAATATACCTTATTTTGGCACATTTTCTAGCTAAGGTTCTTAAAATACTAATTGTGTCAGATAAAAGTGGTTGTCTGATGCATGCAAGGAAGGCATAGATCCATTGACCTGAAACAAGTTTATAAATCAAAATAATTATATTCTTGATGTTTCTCTATTCTACATTGTAACTTAATTATTGACCTAACCAAATTGACAATTTTTTAAGTTTTTATTTTATTATCTTAATAGCCGTTCCGCCAGCTTCGCTTTGGGTGTTTAAAGTAAAATCTACAAAGGTATGTGAATAAAACCCTCCTATCCCATAGGAACTGTACCTTTTTCTGGGATACAAAGCATGTTGTGTGATAATTCATCAGTGATCAGATTATAATCTATGATTGAATAAAATTTTGTTCTGATCTATTAATGTATTGTGAATAAAATTTTTATATCCTACAGGAACTGACTCTTTTCTGGAATAAGTAGTATCTCATGTGATAACACAGACAAATTATATGTGTATAAAATTTCGTTTGGATCTACTAAGGTATATGAATAGTACTCATCTATCCCACAGGAACTATACATTTTTCCGAGATAAAAAGTATCCTTTTTTCATGCAAAGCAGTCCAGCTGTTTCAGCAAGACAAAATACTGAAAAAAATTGTTTTGGCTTCTATAGATGTTATAATATCCCCCTGCAAATCATTTCTGAGATATCTTCCATGTACATTCGATACCTTACATTTTTATTAATATGTATAGACAGACAACAAATGCAAGTTGTATCATATTAATTTAGTTTTATACCTATTTTATGATCTATTGTGCTTCCAGGTGTTACATCATTTAACAATTTTGTAAGTACTTCTAAACCACGGTCCAGCACCACATTGTGTAAGCCTAGTACACATGATAATTTAGGATCTGTAGTCTCAAATAAATTTTTCCAATTCTGTGTACTATCTGGTTGGACATCAATTTTGTTAGTCTCACTAGGCCACAGACTTTTCTTATGTAGCAACCTAGAAACATACATTCTCACTTCTGAGAAATCAGCCACCTGAATATTTTGCCATTCTAACGTCGGCTTTAGCTTATCTGGTGCTTTAGCATGTGGAAACTGAAATGATATCAAGTAATGTAATAAATAAATGAAAACAGCAGAGTATATTTTGTTGACACAAGTATCTGCCCATGAGTTCATCTGCAAAAAAATTCTATTGGGTCTAGAAAAAATTAAAACTAATGCAACAACTTTTTGAAATATCCACATGTTTCTTTCATTGCAATCCATTCAGCATTTTTAGGGATTAACAAATATTCAAACATACAACATAAAATTATCTCAATAGACACATTTTATTATTTATAGTATAAGAAGGATTGAACCATGATGTTTTTTACCTCTTTGACAAAACGAGATTGGTTCCGAGCAAATTCAGATAAATCTTTAGTACATATTGTGATAGTAGCATATTTTTCTCTTTCTTTAATCATCTTCAGTATGTATTCTTCACCTGTTGTTGGCACGTCTTTTAGTTCAACATTGGGGTCAATTGCTAAGCATAGAGACATCAGATGGTTCGAGTCGTCCTCATGATTTGGTTTATAAATAAATTTTTTTGTTGATGACATTTTGTGCTTAGGATATTTAATATTCGTGGACGTTGAGATACACCTCACATTTGCACGTTAAAATTAAGTGTAATAATTTCACCTAATATTTATTACAATTAATGAGAATCTGTCAAAAATCTTTTAATATAACCACAGATTAGTATGATATTGTTTTTTCACTGAAGCGTTTATGAATTGATTATAATAGTGTTTTTTTTACACATTTTTACTATTTACTTTAGGATATCGAGATTCCCTACTATATTGTAATGAGCACTTATTAGTATCGATAGTCTCTAAGGGAATCGAATGAAGTACGAGTACAGTACCTACGATATAGTATATTAAAGTCGCTTATAAATGCTGGCCGAGTGTTGCCGAGTACTAGCCAACGCCAACATATAGGCAGCCCGTTACCTTGTCATCGCCTAGTTGGCCCAATGAAACTGAATGGTGTATAGAGTTCATTTGGCGTAACTTATCTTTGCTCGCCATCGCTCGCTCCCTGATCGCTTGTCCCACTTCGGATCGGTGTTGGTTTTCTTGCACAAATCAAAGGCGCTCGGGCAATAGCGTCCACACGTTCGTCTGCAATTGACAGCCGTTGCTATCAGAAGTATATTAGACTTCGTAGATAGGTACTATATTATTAGTCTTTTACAGACAGCGACTTTAAGAAATCTCGACATACAAGAAGTAGAGAAAGTGTGTGAGAGAGAGAGAGAGAGAGAGAGATGTAGATACTTATAACACAATTCTAAAAGAGCTTAAAACTTTCTTTGTTTCTCTCCTATAATATATAATAATACATGCTATACCTACTTTATCTATTAAAAACCCACATCACTCACTGTTGCGTAGATTCAAAGATCTAAACATACATAGGGGCATACATAGATAGATTCGAAAAGCGACTATGCTTTATACTATTTAGACAAGAAGACGCCCAAAGTAATGATAATAATTAGGAATTATTTTAGTTTAAGAATTATTTAAAATTGTCACATTTTGTTGTTCTTCAGCTTGAAATACTAACAATTTTTGTTTTTAGAATTCAATATTATGAATTGAATCAACTGAATACTTTGATGCAGATGCATATTAGTTTAATTATATTTACCTATATTAAAAAAAAAACATAGTACGCCTTCATTTGTTTTTGTTAAATGTTAATTATTAACATAGCGTTGTATTTATTACATCTGACGATACCAGACAGGCTTCATATAAAGCTATAATTTAGTAGAACACATGACTGGATTACAACAAAATAATTATTATGTGACGAATAAAATACAGCTTCACGGCAAAACTTGCTGTTGAAAACAACTTTGATAAGCAGATGATATCTACACGCCTATCAAGCATAGTCGGCGTTCTCTGAATTCTGGTGGGCATGAAAGAGTTAGCAGTGTCAGGATTTAAAGGTAATAAGGTTATTTTGTCTCTTCTTTCAATGTATACGAATATAAAATACATAGGCAGCGTTCTTCATATAAACCTGTATTTTATTCAACACAATGTTTGTATTGTTGTAATGCAAAACAATTATATTTATTCCGAGTTAGGTAATATTTCACGGTTGAGCTCTGGCAGCACTGTTTTGACATCATTTTAATATATATTATCTTAGATCATTTTTACATTACATTTAATATTTGGTCTAACGTCCGGTTAATGTAAAATGCTTATTGTTGTTTGTTTCTCTCCATTGGTTAAAAAATTGGTAAAATTCATTGTTAATAATAAAGTTAAATTTTAAGCAATTATTAATAGACTAGAAAACTTTCATTTCATTCCATCTATTTTTTTTTCATATTTTTTCATGTTATGTAAAATATCTGTTTTATTAAATATGTTTATTGTTTTAGGTTGTTTCTCATTTTATCTCATTATCTCTTTGAATAGAACCGCTCAGTCTCCTCCGTGTTTTTTTCATTATAGGCGAAACTCGCAGAATGTGTTGTGCATCAGCACATTCAAACTTTTAAAGCCGTAATATAAAAAAAAAACTAGCTCTGATTACGGTTGAAACCAAAGATATGTTTTCATCCTGATTCTTGTATATATAATCTTTGATGCTGGTTATATGTCTTGTATATATAATCTTTAATTATATGCAAATTTGATAATAGCTCAAATTGGTTCTTGTATATATAATCTTTGAATTGGTTTTTAAAATTTGTATTCTAAGGAATGTATTAAAATTATTCAATTAGAAAAAATCTACTGGCATGTCATCTTCTAGTAATATATCTCAATCTGGATATTCACCGTCAGAACCTGAGACACCACAAGTAAGTTCATTAATTTTTCTTATTTAATATAAATAGAGAACTATCTAAATTAAGCTTCAATAGTCAATATAGATAAAGCTAAATCAACCAGTAAAACAACTTTTACTGATATTTCTCTTTACAATTTTTAACAGTTAAAAGACAATTTATCTATATATGAATACAAATAAAACATGAGAACCGTTGGAGTTATTAGGCTAATTTTAGTTTTGAATTATTTTCGAGAATCCAGTTTAAATGGTGACAAATGCTTGATCAATTTTGATTGAATTTTAAACCCAAGGCTATCTTTGCAAAGTGACTAAAAGATTGAATTATTTTATTAAATAAGTAAAGGAAATCGGTAAGTAGTGTCTTCATATTTTTGCATAACATAAACAAGTTGTTATCATTTTCAGAGTACAGTTCAGAATAGAATCCAAAATTATGACCAACCTTTAAGTCGTGGAGATCTTGGACACAACTTTGAACAATCCTTAAAAAATGTTCATTTAGAGATGCACCAAAAAAGAATACTAGCTTTAAGAAAAGAACTTGATTATTTAAAATCCACAGAATGGAAATATGAATATGATAGAGGTTTTTTACAGTAGCACCTAAGAGTAACTTATACACAAAATAAGCATATTTATTAACATGTTTTCATACTTTACTGAATTTTTAAATTATCTGTTTAATAAAAACTATAATATTGAGTTGGACGATGATCAAAAAGAAGATTTCCTATCTAGGGAACTCATTGAGTTGGAATTACAAGCCGAGAAAGAAGCAATATTGTCATCCACACCTCTAGTTAAAGAAACACCAAAAAATGCTGTTTGTTTTGAGAGAACAGGTTGATTATTAAATTTTTAATCTTTGTGTAACTTGTAACAGCTAAGAATTATTTTGAATTCTTTCAGATTAGTTTTCTCTTGTGATAATGCTTTTGAAAAGACAGAAAAGTGTAAAATCCAAATTAACAAGTCAAAATTATATTCTCTTTTTATGAAATAAGTGTAATAATATTTATAGCACATTTTATTTTTTTTATTTATCATAAGGGAAGTTAAATATGCAAATAAAAATGTTTTGTTTTGTACATGTCAGTATAAATCCGGATTGAATGCAACATTTTGGAGTTTAATTTCTTTTAGTAGAAAAACTTAGGTAGTAGTAATAAAAATAACTCTGTTATTCCAAGTATAGTATCCTCCTCTAACAACCTTTGTTCTCTGTCTTTGGCCCCCTTTTTGAGGACCCAAGATCACTTTCAATTCATCCCTCCTTCTCACTTCTGGGCTCTTGGCATAAGGATTCTACTACTACTACTAAAAATTATGCTCCATTTCATTGTATACAATGTACAAGGTGCCCAATTCATCTCAATTTCAATTGATCAAAGTGCACATTTCAATAGGATACTAGGAGGATAGGAGAGTTTATAAATTTGAATCCTCCTATCCTCCTGGGCCAACTAAAATACTCCTAGAAAAATTCTTCAGGAAAATTTAACTAATACATTTTGTTCTAGGGGTTATTACTGACCATGGTGATAATTTTGCCATGATTGATGGGCTTTACTGTTGTGATCTTTCTGGATGCTCAATTAATTTGCAAGTAAATGACAAGGTTGTCTATTTGGGCTATAAAAGTGATAATGATAGAATTGTAGTGGTAAGAATATTAGAAAACCAAGGTATCTACTGGGGTGATACTGAGGCAGAAATAGAGGAACACACTTATGATATAATTGAACATATTTTGATTGGACAAGTTGAAAAGAGACAAAACAGATTAGTTTATCTTAGAGAAAATGACCTAAAATTTAACTTGGATGATGTTGAAGGGCAGTTTGTTCCTATTATGGGTGATTGGCTTGAAATAAAATGCACAGTACAGCGAGACATTGAAAAGCAAACTAACATTTCTTCTGTCCAGGTACTAAATATTTATGATATTCATTGTTACTTTTATTTATAACTAGTCGACCCACACCGGCTTCGCCTGGGTGCCTTTTTCCCACATATAATCCTTAGATTATAAAAAAAACATGTTGCAAAATAACAATATTTAAGCACTTACCAAAGTAACATATTTTATCGTTATCCCACGGGAACTCTAATCTTTTTAGATATAAAAAGTAGCCTATGTGTTAATCCAGGATCCAGAAAGTTTTCTAGTTATAGAGTAACAAACATACAAACTTTCACATTTATAATGTTATTTATAATTAATTTACTTTAATTTGTAAAATATTTAAAATAAGTTTTGAGGAATTAAAGAAAACAATGTTACAATCATGAGCATCAAAAATTTTTGAGAGAAGTGTTGAGTTTTGTTTTTATTTTAAGAAAAGTACATCTATTTTATGTCTACTGATGCACAAAAAATTCAATAACATAACCCATAATCTAAATAATTAAATCTTTGGAGGATTAATTCCCGTGTTTTTAAAACAGTGAATAAATCCACTAGTGACAGAGAGAATCTGGTTAAATGTATTAAAACATGCTAAACTGAAGGTTAATCTATCATTATATGAACTGAACAATAAAGATGATAAATGACATGAAAAAGTTATCTTTCAGCAAAACAACCCTACTAAGGTGGCCATGTTTTATAAAACTGTGGAAGCATTTTAGAGGAATGGGTCAGAAATTCACATATTACTTTAAATATTTAAAGTGTCCTAAAAATCCTTCAAAACTTATCTGTACAGCTAATATTCTGAATACTGTTTATGTACCAATGCATTTTTCTTTAAACAGGTTTTGAAAGTTATAAGTTTTACTCATTTAAGAAAGAAAATCATTAGTGCTGTAGTAACAGAGTGCTCCGAAACTGAAGGTATTTGCGACAGACAAATCTATTTTGATAATAGTTTGGTAACAAATGGTAGTCGACCAAATGTTGGTTCAAAGGTAAGCTTTACAATACTTGCTTGCTATGAATATGTAGGTAACACCATATTTTTATATGATAAAAACTTATATCAGTGTAAATAAGTAAGATTTGCATTTCAAACCTTTTAGCTTTTGAATATAATTATTTCTGATTTTAATTTATAATTGGTAGGTTTTAGTGGAAGCAATAGAAAGCAATCAGGGATCATGCAACTGGAGAGCCTTAAAATTAATAGTATTAAATGAAGATTGTCATAGTAAAAACTCAATTGATATTCCAAATGAAGAAACAATAAGTCTAAATTTAGAAAAAGAAAAGAATATTGCCATGACTTACCCTTTAAAATTTGACCATGTAGATCTCCAACAAACAAAAAAAATAATTTTGTGCATAACAAATAAAAGTAACCAGTTGTATGTAATTAACAAATGGATGGTTTTAAATAAAAAAAGAAACTCGCAAATAAATATTGAGCCATTTATAAATCAGCCAGTTAAGTTAGAAAGCGGACAAACATTTCATCTAACATTGTCTTGTAATCCAAAGTTTTTAGGAAAATCTAGAGAAACCTTAGTAATTCAATTTAAAGGATTTCAATGCAAAAGATTTGTTGATATAAATATAGTGCAAGATATGCAAACTCATACTAACACCAAAGGTGTTAAGTGTATGAATGAATCACAAAAAATAGCTGCCATGAGAAAATCTAAATTTAATAATAACTCTGTTATTCCAGGAGTCCCTAGCTTCAGAGGGCTCAATTTCATTTCTATTAAGCTTGGACAATATCCAATTCCAGAGAAGATATGGGCAATTGTTTTAGGTGATTCGGATCAAATGGTGTATACTGACGAATTTAATAAGATATTAAATAAAATTGAAACTCATTTGCCTTTTTTATCACAAGAGTTGAGTATTGTTAACTACTTGGATAAATGGCATGCCCTCTTGTACATGGAAGAAGTGCAAAGTAATTTAAATATGAGAGTGTATGATAGAAGCAAAGTATATTTAACTCGATGTGATGAATATTTAGGAATAGAAATTGTAGGACTGGCTGAGAAAAGACCATCGCTAATAATTGGAGACAGAGTAATTGTTAAAGACATATGGAGTGATAATGATTCTAAATATGAGGGTTACATACACAATATAAAAGGCAATTTAGTTTTGGTAAAGTTTAGTCCACAATTTCATGAATATTATAATGGTAATGATGTGTCAATAGAATTTCATATTCATCGAACTATTTATAGAAGATTACACCATGCTATAAACTTAGCATTGTCTAATCTTGGGCCAGATATTTTATTCCCTTCTCATACAAGAGCAAAAGAACCCCAAATTCCAAAAGAAAATATTGATAAAATGACATGGTTTAACACCAATTTAAATGATTGTCAAAAAGATGCTGTTAGAAATATAATTAAAGGTGAATTTCGACCAATGCCATATGTTATATTCGGTCCTCCAGGGACTGGGAAAACTATTACGGTTGTTGAGACGATTTTGCAAATATTAACTATGATTCCAGACAGTAGAATTTTAGTTGCGACACCATCTAATAGTGCATCTAATCTGATAACAGAACGACTGATTAAATATAAAGACTCCTTCAAAGGCTCAATGGTAA
Organism: Neptis clinioides; assembly: GCA_027564055.1. Classification (NCBI taxonomy): domain Eukaryota; kingdom Metazoa; phylum Arthropoda; class Insecta; order Lepidoptera; family Nymphalidae; genus Neptis; species Neptis clinioides. The sequence goes on from JAOPUB010053047.1 coordinate 14,223, forward strand.
GATTGATTGCACATTACCTGGTAGAGTCTGATAATATTCCAGAATGTATACGTCCTTATTGTGCCACTCTTGATATAGCAACGGAAAATACGTGTAAATCAAAATATGTTGTAAAAAATAAAATGCAACTTAATTGTCAGAAATCTTACATAGGGAGACATCGCGTTACTGTTGGCACATGTTTATGTCTCGGTGGTCTAATGCATTTAAATTTACCCCAAGGACATTTTACGCACGTTATTATAGACGAAGCCGGCCAAGCGACGGAGCCAGAAATAATGGTGCCAATGACATTCACCAACAAAACAACTGGGCAAATTATCCTTGCAGGTGATCCAATGCAGTTAGGACCTGTTGTTATGTCTTACTATTGTAGCGAATACGGTATGGACGAATCATACTTGTGTAGACTTCTTGAAAGGTTTCCATATCAGAAGGACTTCGCCTCGTTTATAAACGGTTATGACTACAGACTTGTGACTAAATTAAATATTAATTATAGATCATTAAAGAAAGGGCTAATCCCAGAAACAGTTACTTCAATTTAAAAATTATTTAAGTGCTGGATAGCCTATTTTTCTTGGAAGATTATGAGCCGAGTCAAGCAGCTCC
>JAOPUB010053143.1:0-14833 GCA_027564055.1 Neptis clinioides
ATAGTTCATGATCTGGATTAAAATGTAGCCTTCTTTTATATCAAAAAACATCTGAATTTAAATTTCAAAATATTGTCGGTATTGATACTGTTCATGGTAACTATAAATTCCAAAAAAATGATAGTCAAATGGATATATATGAGAAAAGTATATTATAAGGAAGTATAGAAATAATATATTCTTAGTACCTAGAAAAAATAAATGATAGATAAATTACGAGGTTACTTGTTAATGATTACAATTAAATTATATAATTATTATGTCTCTTTAAACACAATTACAATGTACCCTTGATGAATAATTTGCAAGGATGATATAACGACCTGTAGACGTAGTACTCACTAGTAATCGTATATGTATAAATTGCGGTCAAATGATACATTACAACTTTAATCATATTACTATAAGTATCTGAAAAATCGTACCAATTATTTGAGGCAATTATCGTTCTGTACTTACCCTGTCTAACATTTTTGATGTCATTATTCTTTTGAATCCAATCGCGCATGATGCGTATAGCCTGTTCTCGAGTGGCGGGTGTCTCTCTAAGTTCTCTAGCAGCCACGGCAGCTACATTTCTCATGGCACGACCCACGCGTTCATCTTTGTCGCATATGTCGCTGTTCGCGCTCCACGTAGTGCTCACAGTGAGCAGAACGCTCGCAGTCGTCATTTTATTGGATCCTGTTGACAATATACCGCGTTTATATAAATACAATGTATGATTGCCTCCACTGGTGACTGAAGGCCTGGCGCATTTTCGTCCAAAGAATCGGGATTGCGATTCGAAATCATAGCGGAAATGCAGCTAGCATTCTTGCCACCTTTTCACGCGGACAAGACTTGGTTAGTTGAGTACATGGATGTGTACTATGAATTGCAGTTAGTTTAGATTAGTAGGTGGGCCTTGAGCATGAACCCAGAGTTCACCCAGAACCGGAGAATTAAATGGATAGGGTAGGGAAAATTTTAGCACACATGCGGCGCGACCAGAACATGTCAATTCAATATTCTACGCCTGTTATAGAATATAGACTAAGCTTCCAAAACTGGTGGCAGCTTCAGACAAACTCACCTATTTTGACTTGTGAAAGTACATGTTATGTAAACCTACTTTAAAAAAAATGTAATAAATAAACTATTTGTACATTTGATGATTTTTTTAAGTAGATTCGTCTTGGGAAATCTTATAAATAAAGTTTTCTAGAGAAATTCGTTTCAAGCAAGTCCGATGAGAAATCAAAGAAAAATTATTAATAAACAATACAAACTAAATCCTTGGGTGACTATTGACCAAACAAACTTGAAATTTGGCCTCATATTAGAAATTAAATCTCAATTTATGTATTTTTATTTTTTGACCACCTCGATGGGGTGTTATATTATGATTACAACATCTATGACAACGTAGCGCCAAAGATCGAACCCTGATTTAATCGAAACAGTTCTTAGCTATAATTTTGTAAAGATTTGGCCAGCCGATCTTGAGATATTTTCACAAATTCTTTGGTTTATAATGTTATGTACTAAGCAAACTGCAGCAACAAATATAACAAGATAATAATATTCTAATTGAAATGCATTTTCAGTTTTGAAGTCATATTACAGTTTAAGTTTCAGTTACAGTTAAAAACAAATTTAATGACGTAACACCACGTCTGATTGCCTCCACTGGTGGAGAAGGGGAAATGCAGCTAGCATTCTTGCCACCTTTCAACACGGACAAAACATATACTGCAATAATTAGGTGATGTACTCACCTAACATTTGCAGTTAATTTAGATTAGGTTTCATTTTGTGCTTTTTTACTTTAGTCTATGTCGTGTAACATTATAATAAAAAAAAGTTTTGAGGATATGTGTATATTTTCGGACAGCACACCTTCATATAAACTTTCATCATTATCATCATCATCATCACAACGCGTCAATGGGTGTGAGGAACCCTTGTTAGTTCATGGTCGCAAAACGCAAACTATCACTACTTTTTATGAACTTTAACTTTTTAAATTTGACATTCCGTTCGCGTATATTAAGAACAAATACAAAGAACTCTTGGTCTATCTTTTATTATTGATGTATAAGTTATTATTAAATGTCAGTGCTTAAAACCAAGGTCGTCCGTTGTAGTCTAGATCTCGGCCAGGCATTATATTACAACCAAGGTTGACGTGACACCTTAACAAGGCGAATGCCAGGTTGATTAATAATATTACTTCCCTTCACCTGAATTTTGTCTGTTTCTTAATAATTACTTATATTGATCCTTCTTGCATAATATTATTTTTTACGACCAATCCTAAATGTTGCAATACTTTTAACAATGATTGCAATACATTTTTACAAGACCGCTTATGCTAATTAATTTCTAGAAATTATAATAATTAAAATAAACTTTTATATCACGTTCACCTCAACTGGAACGATTTCAAAATTTAGTAATTCTCTGATCAACTACTAATCTTTATCCACATATATAGATTAGTAGTTGATCAGAGAATTAGTCGGTCTTATTATTTTTACATATATTATTTTATTTGGTTTTAATAGTAAGAAAGAAACGCGTGAAAGAGGTCGTATTTGATGATAAGAATGGCTGTCGTCTAATGATGACGAGTGACGATGATTTGAAATACGATGGAATAAAATGACAACGTGAACTAAAAAGAAAAGACTATAAGACGTTATTTTTACTGTCTATTCTTTTATTTAAAATTTATGTAAAGAAGAGAAAACAAACAATTAAGAAAGAATAAAAAAATTAAATCAAAGAAAATGAATAAATGAGTAAGTATATAAGCGAATGAGTAAACGGTTTGAATGCACTTAACCGAAGGAAGAGCGGGGGGAGCTAATTTATAATACATATCAGATAGATTTAATATCGAATGATTTCTCATTTTTAAATCATTCGGCTATAAACATTTATATATTTTGATGTATATTTATAAAGAAATATGATAAAGTAGTCAGTTTTATTCACCTTGCTCTATTTCCGGACATTTTCAGCAATTTACTTCTGCCGACAACTGCTTTTCAAACGCCAACATATTAAATGGTTTAAGTCAGTAGAATTTATTATTATTTTACACATATTCCTCGATAATATGATTTGGAATGATTTTTGTAATTATATACCTATATACGAAACTTGATAGGGAGAGCCTTCTGAGAGAGAAGGTTTGTTAGTTAAGCAACTGAAGTGAAAGCATCTTTAAGGACACTTCTTATAATATAAGCCAAACAATAATATAATAAATTTGTGTTTGTCTGTTTATCTATCTTCGTATATAACACAAAAAATTAACTAAAATGTCATTATACCTAGTGTTGATTATTTAAATATTTTTCAAGTTATTATAACTTTATTTAAACATCAAAAATTGATGTCGAAAATATTTGATAATGTTGTTTTAAACGATAGAAATAATTTCCAAACACCACGAAGCATACTGATTAGAAACTAAGATGACTATGCATTCTTTTTTTATAGTTCATGTGCGTTAAGTCATAACTCGTAATAGTTTCATAAAAAATTTGAGGTACTTCTTATGTCACACTGGATCAAAAGGAGTTGCAATTAAAATCAGCTGTGAAACTAGTTCTTGCAAGGCTATCGTACGAAATATGACCTGATTTAGTTTACCAACTCGGACATATATGATCGTAATGTTATTATTACTTATATAACGTATTTTTATTAAATTGAAGGTCTTGAAAAAGACCTTAGCAAAGCGTATCCGGATATACAATATTTGCAGTTCAATAATCGGTTATCGGACGAAAAAAGGACCTTACCGATTTTTTTTATAAATAATACAATTAGTTGAGCCGCCCTCGCTTCTCTTCGGGTATTTAGAGTAAGATTAAATTCCATATGCTTTCATTGTTATTCAGGATGAGTGTAACGCACCAGTAGTCAAAGAAATTTATCAGTGCAGTTTTTAACTAAACGACGATGACTTATTGATTTCTAAATATGGCAACTTTACATCAGCTACGCGAATAGTGTAGTTTCCTATAAGTGAAAGAATTATTAACATCGGTGCAGTATGCCTATTTCCTTCAATTTGCCTATTTCCCTCCAAGCACTAATCTACCTCTGTACCAAATTTCATGAAAATCGGCTCGGTGGTTTAAGCGTGATCTAACCTAACCTACAGACAAATAAACGGAGTTACTTTCACATTTATAATATTAGTATAGATTTAGATTATCAGAAATCTAACGAAGAGATGTACCTATTTGTTGTATCCATAGTTGTAAGTAACTTAAAATGTAGCAAGCATCGGCATTGAATAAGTTGTTTTATGTATGAATGTAATTGTAAATCATTCAAGCAAAAGGAAATCATTTATAAATGCTGTTCTGTTACATAACGTAACAATGTTAGTTTGGAAATAAGTTAATGACACTGTCTGTGTGTTAAAATAATTGAACCTTTAGTCCCACGCATCCATTTCTTATAGTTGGCCAATTTTACGTTAGTAAACATACGCTGTTACATAAAAATTTTTTGTTAGCGCATTTCATAAGGTGATAAGGGCGTTACGTAAGATATTTAGTTTGTAAAGTAATTTAAGGTATCCTACAATCAAAATATAGTAGTTGGGAAACCATTGTTATTCCAAAAACGACTTTTTCCCAACTCCATGCAGTTATCTTGATATTTCATCCAATTCACATATATCCTTAAGAAATTATTCATTTAAACATTTCTCATGAATCACTCTATCTATTGATTAAATCCGCACGTAAATCTGTTAAATAACTTTTGAGTTTATCGAGAATAAGCCGCGATAGCGTGGGATTTTGTTAACGATAACATAAAATATAATAAAGTTAAGATCTTAATTAATCTAGTGTCACTATGTTAATGGACTTTAAGACGGTCGTTTCATATAAATATGTGTATATGTAAATATTAATTTAAAAGACGTCATATTTGTGTTCTTATTATTTTTCATGTAAATTGGCACAACTAAAAGCCATAAAATAAAGAACTGAACTGAACTGAACTGATTTTTCATGTATTTATTTATTTTTCATATTACCTCCCATTATAATAATACTTATTTAGAGCTGCTGTGGTATAGTTTACTGTGTCAAATTGCCAGGATGGTCACCAACCTCCAATAGAAGATAGCACCCTAAAAAGAACTGTTTATTCATTCATATTCTACCTTCCGCGACTGTGACTCCAACTCAACCTTAAACTCTAAACCAACGGAACTTTGCAACCCTTTTTCACCACGGTAAGGGAAAGAATTTCATTTTATTTAATAATTTTAACTTATTGCGTGCCTACTTCATACAAAGATCACACCTTTCAAGTGTCAGTTCTCTATAATCAGCGATTTATACTGAACGTTGGTCATTCAGTCAGTCAGTCGGTATAAAGTTAAGTATATCGCTTATTACTATATTCTCCTTATTTGCGAGGATAAACTGTGTTACGAGATTGTATTTTAAATAAATTGCTTAGTAACTTATCTATACTAATATTATAGAGCTGAAGAGTTTGTTTGTTTGATTTTTAGTTTGAACGCGCTAATCTCAGGAACTACCGGTTCGATTTGAAAAATTCTTTTCGGCCTCTCTAATGCCGCATTGTAAACCGTATGATGACAACATTTCTAAATATTTATTCGCCGTCGTCGTCAAGCCATTATCCAGAATGTTAATGTTACAGTCTCCTATAACAATAATATTATTTCTTTTCGGAATTTTCTGTAGTAGGGCACCTAGTTCACAGATAAACTGATTTTTATCCTTGCTCGGTGGTCTGTAAATGGCAATCAAAAATGCATTGTATGTTTTATCCACTATTTTTCCATATATAATTTCAGACGATGAAATGATAGTGTTGTATTTTTCAAAGTGAATACTGTTTCTCACATAAATTAATATTCCGCCACCTCTTCTGCTTTCTCTTGTTTCCCAATAACTTGTATAATTATTTATATTATAGAGACATATCTCGGATTCTTTTATATTTATTTCTGTTAATATTATCACATGGATATTGTTAATACTTTTGTTTATCAATACAAGTAACTCGTTAAAGTGTTTACGTAATGAGCATATATTAATATGTATAATGTGCATACCAGATTTATCATTACTTATATATTGTTCCCACTCTTTTATTTGTGTATAATTAATAAAATTAATATCCAAAATAGGAGAGTCCATTCAAATGTTTGAATGATACAAGCAATACTTCATTAATTAAAAGACACATAACAATATGTTATTCGGTGTCTTGTACATTTACATTATTTCTGTAATTTATAATCAAGAGACAACCAATTTATTCCTACAATCTATATTCTGTAGTAAATCAAATTTATTTCTATAGTTTGTAGTCTTTTTATTATTCTATAATTAATTTTAAAATATCTGCTTCATTTTTAATTATTTGAATTTTAGATCCTTCTTCTTTTTTGACTAACACTTTAGAATTTTGTAGCCAAATATACTTATAAAATTCCTTAAGCTTTGTTTTAGTTTGCCAAAAAAGTTGTCTAGTGTATTTAGTCATGCTCTCATTAATGTAAACTTTTTTCGTACTATTATTTTGAAATAATTTTTCATTGGTTAAGTTTCTTTTTCTCTGATTAAGCCATTCCTGTCGTGCACTGCAGGTACGTAAATTTAATACAATGACCGACGGACGAGTATTTTTTCCTCTCTCTCCTCTCGTTAATTGCCAAGAATCTTCTATGTCTTCTGGATTTAAATCCAATGTTCTCGCCATTCTAGTCACTATAGATTTTATTGTTTCTCCTTCCTTAATCTCTGCACCTACAATCTCGATCCTTTTTTCTATATTTTTACTTTCCAAAAAATGTATTCGGTGTTCCAGAACTTTACAACTTGTCTCCAAATAACTATTCTTATTAATGATGTCTTTGTTTCTAGCTTCGTTTTTAGTTATTTGGTCTTCCAGAATAACTATTTTTTGTTTTAGATCATTTTGCTCATGTTGTAACATATCTGTTTTGCGGGTTAATTCTTCCTGTATTTTACCCATTTCAATGGAAATCTCAGTTTTAATAATAGATTGTAGTTCAGCTTTTATTTTGGTCAGGATATTTTTTTCCATTTCCATAAATTTTTTATTTAACAATTCTTCAATATCTTGGGGAGGCGAGGTGCTGGCCGGAGTATATGGGCTTTTGTAGCTGCTAGCACTTTTTATTGTTACTAAGTCTCTTGGCGTTTTATGTTTAACAGACTTGCAAGCAGAACATAACCACTTGTCTCCTGGAGACACATCAACATTTACGCAATTTTGGTGATATATTTTTGCACAATTGTCATTGGAACACTTAATCTTCTTTTGTTTACCCATAACACCGTTACAAGCATCACATACAGGCATTTTTACGTCCAAAACAAAGAATTAATTCAAACTCAGACAATAGCTTTTATATTTTTGCACACCGTCACTTTACTGATTTTTTCTATGATGGCAGATGTTCACTATTTCTTATTTATTTTGTGATTTTTTTATGTTTATATCATTTTATTATGTGTCCTTCAAGTTAATAAAATACACTTTGCACTTTAAACTAACATTTCTGAAATTTAACTTATAATATTTTCTGAGCGCGTAGTGACGCGTGCCACAGATCGCACAACTTTTTATATAAATAAATTATTGTTCTATAAAGACTTATTTTGAGTGAATTAGTATTCCCTGATAGCTTATTTTGACTCTATTAGCATTTTCTAATAGCTTGTCTTATGTGATACTGTTCATCAATAGCTTGTTTTGACTCTACTATCATTTTCTAATAGCTTGTCTTAAGTGATACTGTTCATCAATAGCTTGATTTGGCTCTATTAGCGTTCTTTAATAGTTTGTTTAAGATGAACTAGTTTTTGTTAATATTTAGTTTTGGCAACAGCATGTCTAGAATATTAAGTGCAATTTTATTAAATAAATCAAGAATATATTGTAATATATATTTCTCCTTAATATTCATCGTATTAAAATACTTCAATAAACGCCGACTTCATCACAAGGGACACAAAACGTATATAATCTCAAGCTCATGACGTTTTTAGTTGATTTGATAACCATTAAGGCAAACGAGATACATTTCGCGGACACATCAATACAAGATATCGAGGATCGTAAAGATACTGTCCTCGTGTCCCAAATGATGGTAATTGTGGCGGTTTTGGCCTTTACACGATATGCCACTGAGATTTTATTAGCAGTATCACTGTAAACTAGTCCAATCCTCCCCGGCTATGCCCATGTGTATCTAGATTTAATTTTTTTACATAATTTATATATAACTAATTCCCTAAAGCCATAAAGGGTTACATACCTTAATATACTCTTTTTCCTTTTTTGTTGGACCCGGAGGAATGTGTTTTCAGATACTTTTCGAAGTCCACACTTGAGAAGGAATCTGTAAACTTCTTTCTTGGTTCTGCCTCCGGATCTGCGAATTAAACCATCCAGACCAAATGGTCAGGCCGATAGCATACTGCGACCTACAGTGCTTGTCCACTAACAGATTTTATTCTGGGGTAGACTAGGACTAGCACTTCCCGTAGTCTTACGTAAATTGTTGCCTCTGGAACACCTGAAGGGCGCGCTCCTGCACTAAGTCTACCCATGAGCAACAAAAGATGTGCAATTCATCCCCTTATTCAACCCCTTCAAGTTTTCTTTTTCACAATAAAGCTTTGCATATCTGCACCCACGTATAATGGAGTCAGTATTTAATTTCTAAGACCGTTAAAATATAATAAAAATATATAGAGATTTTTTTGCTATTATCTTGGTAACGAAAATTTAAGAAAGTATAAAGTAAATTGATAAAGTTTTCCATTAATTTATCTAAAGAATAAAGAATCTTGATAAAGTGTGGCATTAATTTATCTAAAAAGTAAAGTATCTTGATAAAGTTTGGCATTAATTAATCGAAGAATTAAAGTATCTAGGAAATGTCTGATATTAATTTATCTAAAGAATAAAAATGTATGTATAAAGATTAATTTAATTGTAAAGTATCTTTATAAAGATTGGCATTTATTTATGAGAAGAATAAAGAATCTTCATGGAGTTTAACATAAATTTATGTAAAAAGTAAAGTATATAGATAAAGTTTCACATTAATTAATTGGGAGAGTAAAGTATCTAGATAAAGTTTAATATTAATTTATAGAAAAAATAAAGTATCATGATAAAGTTTAACATTAATCTATCTATAGAATAAAGTTTCTAGATAAAGTTCAACGTTAATTTATCGAAAGATTAAAGTATCTTGATAAAGTTTAACATTAATTTATCTATAGAGTAAAGTTTCTAGATAAAGTTTGGCATTAATTATCAAAAGAGTAAAGTTTCTAGATAAAGTTTGACATTAATTTATCGAGAGATAAAAGTTAATATTATTTATGAATTAATTAAAAAAAAACAAACTAAGCAAGCTTCGTGATTCAAAACATTTTGCAATACCTAAAGAATTGTAAGGAAATAAAACTTTATATAGTAGCGTCATTAAAGTTTTTGTTCAATAAAAACAAAACGATATCCCAAGATCATTACAATAATAATATTGTCAAAATGTGCGTTCGTTTATAACAAAGTTTTAGTCGAACAGGAACACCTCAATAACCGCAGACATCTGAAACAGTAATAATATTTTATACGCCATTACACGAACGTTTACTAACATAATGCATGCGGATTTCAATAAATGAATATTTACGACAGCATTATTTATTGAACAATCACGAAAGGAAAATTAAACGCGAATAATATGATATTGGATAATCTGAGTTGCATCATAATCGTAAATTATAAAATTACGACTTGAGTCGATGTGATCACTGAACTTGGTTAGATGGTTGTTGAGGAACACAAAAATGGCATCGATCGTATTTAAGAAATGTCATCTGATTTTGCGGCTTTATGCGGTTTGCACTAATGGATAAAATAATTCAAGAGAGATCTACAATACAAGAAAATTTTAGTAAAATTTAAGAAACGCTGGACGAAGTAACAAACCTACCAGAGATACCAGGCACGGTGTCGCCGCTCAGGTGTAAAATTTGGGAGGGTCACGAGAGCAGCAGTAGGCATTCTGACATTTTCTTCATGTTAAAAAGATTTTTCTACTTTGGAGAGAATTTTGGGGGTACGGTCATGTCATCTGTATCCTCCTCCTCCACCTCCTAGGACCGCGCTTGTGAGAACAGAGAGTGTAGAGCATTTATTAACTGATGCAGTCATTATTATCATCCTTAGTTTTGCATCATCATCATGTTTTGCATGGGTTTTAGCATCAATATCTTTTTTATCTTTTTTATTTTAATAAAAATTCCTATTTAAGTCTCCAACCATTGAGCTATCATTATCACCACTGGGTTATGACTATCATACCAGAACCAGTCATAGACTAATATAACAAGAAACTGAAAAAGATAAACATTACCAGAGATTAACACTAGTCTTTTTAGATCTTGAAGCCACTTCTACTTTTACTATTATCTAGCCATTAAAGAAGATTATCATAAAGTATAGAGTTGGTGAGTTCGCGCCTTCTGGATTTGGTTAAAGGATTGCTAATTTACAACTACGTGGTATCCCAGTTAACTTAACTGTTTATGTTAACGATATTGATAAGGTTTTGTGTCGTATTAAAGAGGTTTTATAGGGCGATATCGGAATCAGTAGCTAGATAATGTGACAAGTATTATAATATATGATAGAATAATGTTATTAAGGAAAACGTTAGCCGATGATAAGCTCGTAGTTAAAGTATGAAAGTTACTAGAAACTAGAATACAAATGACACATTTCTGTGGATGAAAAAGAAATTTTAGAAAATAATATTGAATATACAGAAATTGATAATGGACACACTCTTGATATTAGTGTAGAAGATGGAGCATAAAAATTAAATGGTAATGATGATGAGGGTAATGAAACGGATATAAAAAACTATGTTTCTATAAAGCTATAAGCGTGTATAAAGGTTATGATAGTTTACTAAAATATTTTTATTGAGTTAAAGTAATGTTTGTCGATTGATGATGTCGAACATATTTTTTTTGTTAGCTAGCAAAGAGTATAAACTTGTAGTGAGTGTTGAAATTGGTGTAAGTTATAAGTCATTTCGTTCAGCCAAACTATTTGTATCGTCTAATACAGCATCTAAGACTCAATTGCCACGAACTGTTCGTCTTCCTGTCTGATCATCCTTAATTTTTAAATGATCTATCTCACTGTCTGCATATCATTAAATTCAGAAGTCGTTTCATCGATTGCAATTTAAACTAAACAGACACAAAATATTCCATCCATGTTTTGTTTACTTTTTCTACAACTTTCATCAATCAGATACAATGTAACGGTACCCTATATAAGGCAAGTCTACACAGATACAGATAATAGGGTAATATCAGTTTTTACACGCGTAAATGGAGTCGCACACCGCTTAAGGCTTTTATGATGTCATTCATTTTATTTTTATGATCCAAGTTTTTACTACCGATCGATTTTATTATATCGTCTCGTGACTTAACCGACTTTTAAATACAAAACGGGTTTCCATTTTTATTAATATTTGATAAGACATAAATAAGAATTACGAATTGTAAGATGCTTAAGCTAATTTGGTTATAGAGAGCTATAAAATAAAATAGACAGAAAGTGGATATCATATAGCTGACGTATTTAATCTAATTGATAGTCTAGAAGTAATTTTCTCAATACTAGATATATTAATGTTAATATATTTCATAAATAAAAGAGTAATGATGGAAAAGCTGGTGGAGGGAGCCCTGATATTGAAATTAATAATACAAAAACTAAAGCCCCAACGGACAATAGTAATTTCTGACTATTGTCTTGTTTATGCTATATTAAAACAAATATTCGTGTATTGACAGAATTGACATTTACAAATATTTTCCTTTTTAAAGTTTTACGATTTTAAATATTTATACACTTAAATTACCAAATGTGGTTCTGGTGGCACTTATCTTAATTGTATCTCGTATTTAAATGCCTACTCACCGATCGATTGATAAAATATCCAAATGTATTCTTTTCTCTAGTTATCGTCCCGATAACTTCGTTTGTCAATGTTACATCTTTTATTAGAATTTGATTATTTTAATAATTAACATCTGTCACTATTGAATCTGCAGGATCTATTTCAGTGCTAATATCAAATTATGTCATATCAAATTTCTTTTTTAGAAAAAATCTTAGGAAATTCTGTTTCTATTGCTTCTATCATTTCATCGAACTGATTTTGACCATCTTTGACCGTGTTTGATTTATTATTGTTACAAAAATGTAGAATTATCAAAACTGTTTTATCTTCAGCCATGATTTAGCCATTATTATTAACGTTTAGTTTTTATTCGTTTTTAATTCCTCGATTCTATACAACATTATAATTTTAACACCCAGTGTAATTTTAGAGATATTGAAAAAACTCGTAACAATGAAGTGTAAATTTTATTGGCGTAAAAAAGTAGCCAAAATACAGATTTATTGTAAGAGATCGATATTAATTCAGTTGCACTTACTAGTGATGGTATTACACAAACAAAAAACAATATTTTAGTAACAAATACATGTAGAGAGACATTGAATAATGATATTTTCTAAAATAGACCAAGATTATGAGTTTCAGTGAGATTTTTAGTGAGAATTCATTTAAAACTGAAAAAGAAGAAAAAAATATTTCTGTGAGCAAGACATCGACTTCAATATATATAGGATAGGTTCTGAATCTACAGATAAAACTAAAGCATATGCAGTAGGTAAAGCCTAAACTAATAATAGGATAAAATATTCTGCACCCGTTAATTTTTAAGGATTATTAAATTTTTTTATAGCAGCTGTGAAAACAATTAGTATAACATTTAGGATTAAAGCTATGCCTCATACACTTAATGAGGGATTCATTAATGCTATTATGGTAAATATATTACGCAATTATGGTAATTTAGATAAGGTCTAAAAAATGTGTTAGAAGACATTTTAAAACTAGCATTAAAAAGCACAACACCAATCTTAATCTACATTAACTGCAATTCTTAGGTAACCATTGCAATTTAAGTCTTGTCCACTGGGAATATTGGCAAGAATGATAGCTGCAATTCCCCTCTGAATTAATCCCAATACTTCGGACGAAAAGTGAGCCTTCCAAACCAGTGGAGGCAATCAGAAGTGATGCAATGTCTTTTAAGATTTTTTTTTGCGCTACGGCTCCATGCGTCAATCATTTTTACAAGGTCTGGTTAAAAAATATATAACACACGATTAGATTTAATAGTAAGCCTGATAATAGCATTCTAAACTTACATCTCCAATAGTAGCCTCACATTTAGATAATGATGGACATGGATGCACAGGAATTCAGTATTCAGTTGTATTGCTGATAAAATCCGCAATATTATTTCCTTTTTCAACTTAGGAAACGAGAGTGTCATTTCCTAATATCATCTAACACACAAAGCCAACACTATCAGCACAGTTATTAATGCTAACATTATACAGCACGGCGGCAATCAGTCGTTCAATGATTCATGAGGAACAAAATTGATGCGGCTCACTCTTGATAAATGACGGGCATTATATGCAGTTGTTTGCAGTTCGGGTCCCGTATAATTTTGACATTTAAGCGTCCAGGTCGCTGAATATAGAACTGACCTTGGAGCTGCTAAATTGTCTAGAGTTCAAAAAAGTGCTCTCGCTTCACAAAGTAACGCATTAATTCCGTTGTTTTACCAGCAAGTTTTTTAAATTTTTTGTTATGGTAAACGAACTCACCTGATGGTAAGTAACCACCGTCACTCATAGACACCGCATATACAAGACAGACACTTCTCAAGTCAAGTGCGTCTAGCCTGGCAATGGGTCATACCATACCATCAACATCAACGGGATGGAAAAGGTAATCTGGCCCACATGCGTTTCGACCGCAACATTTCAGAGAAACTTTATGGCTGGATTCGGATACGGTCGCAAGCCAGTCGAGAAACAGATTCCCTACCACTAATAGATGCTGAGTTACTTGCTTCCTACGACATGCTCTCATAGTAGCATAGGGAAATTCTATTCTAACCCTCACGGGAAAAAAGTGAGAACACTACATAAATCTTAGGGCGTAAAATAAAGTATTATTCCGACACCAAGCATCTTCAAGAGTTTCATATACCGCTGAACATTTTTTGGGTAAAATTAATTTTGTATAGATAGACTGCAGCTTGAAATAGGATATAAGCTATTTTTTATATCAAAAATTATTTCAATTAGATAAAATAAGAGATGAAAATTTTAATTCAGAATGTAAGCCTGGCAAAGAAGTCACAGATCCACTGAAGTTTTATAAGACCATTGATATTTTATGGATTGATTCATAAATATGTAGAAGTATTACTATCGATTTAAATAATTGTGTGAGAGCTGATAATGTTAATAACGTGGAAGGAAATAACAAAATCTGTTCACCAGCAATGTACGTGCGTCAA
The DNA here is from genome assembly GCA_027564055.1 of Neptis clinioides. NCBI lineage: Eukaryota > Metazoa > Arthropoda > Insecta > Lepidoptera > Nymphalidae > Neptis > Neptis clinioides. The sequence continues at coordinate 14,520 of JAOPUB010053143.1, forward strand.
GGTCATTTCTACCACGCACGTGCAAGTTGTGGAATCTGCCACCAGAGGTTTTCCCAGAGCGCTTTAATATGGGGGTTTTCAAAAAAGGAGTATACAGGTTCCGACAGTAGGGAAGGCAACGCATGTGCAAGACTCCGTGTATTGCAAATGTCAATGGGCGACGGTGACCACTTACCATCAGGTGGACCATCTGCTCGTTTCCCCCCATATTCTATAAAAAAAATACTTAGGAAAAAACGCTGCTATATCTATGATAGGAAACCAATTATTTTTGAAGTTACAGATAAAAAAAATATTATAATAACTACCGAAAG